>JAIOTZ010001270.1:0-36463 GCA_023374045.1 Limonium bicolor
AGACCATATTCACACACCTTAAACTGCTACTACTAGCAGTAGAATCGACAAAAGTATTACTCATACTCTGCCCCTTATTATATTCATGTCCAAGAGCTAGTTCCTTTCCTATATAGTGGACTAAACTACACCAAAAACAAAAGACTACCCATTTCTTTGGATTGCACCTCTCCGGCCAGTTCTTGGAGATCACCTGCATAATACTTGGCTTGATGTCCCCACCTGATATCCTCTTGATCGATCTTTTTGTTAGCTTAAAACAATAGCTAAGGCTACCCATCCTTAAGACAAGCTCCAGAGCATATGAATATGTTATAAGACTAACCATTCGCACATAGAAAGTGCTAAGAATCTCTTTTTCGGAATCTGATTTTGATACTTTCGCCTATGTTGAATGACCTTCATCTTTAATTTGTCTATTTTCACAATCTTTAGATTACACCACTTGAGACTAGCCTTCTTCTTAGAGATGGGATAGACTTCCAGACCCATATTCAGCAGCAGAAAATCTTCAGACCATACAACCAGGAGAAAAATTTCTTTCTCAAAATAGCAAATGCATTAATAGAACTCCTGGTATCGCTCTTGCTAATATTAAACACCATAGGATTCCCATCCCCCACGAACTTGCAACAAACCATCATCAGCACTGGACGATCAGACAATACATCATCATCAATATTGAACAGAAACGCCTGGTCCAAACCTTGCATCACTGCTAGGAGAAGACCCATCCCCCAATAGTAAGACCTAAGGAGAGTCATGTGAATACCCACTCCATTCACTAAATCCAAAACTACATGAATTGCATTGCGTCTAACAGCCATAGAGGAGGAAGAAACCAAAAAAGTAGTCCTGAAAACTGACCACACTACCCCTACTAGCAAAATCAAATAAACACGACTCTACGATACCAAATCTTGACGAGATCAACTAACTCAATACACCTCCACACTGTAAAAATCAGAATCTGAACTCACCACACACGGCAAAGGCAGAAGCAATAATGCTTATTCGTCACCCTAAAAACTGAAAGCTGGCGCAAGGAGCCCCGCTTCCTCCACCTACTGAACCTACTGGCACATCTGGGAAAACACAACAGACACCACACCCAACATCTCACGAGAGCCCACTGAATCGGAGCATACGAGAAAACTACCAGACCACATACTCTGAAATGGGAGACCACCTCCACAGAAAGGCCGCCACGAATACACAAACCTGGAGAACCAATTCAGACCCCCACAAGACCATACGGGAGCGCTACGATTCGGAAGAGACAAGAAACCTCCAACAACTAACCAGCACCGGGATGATAGCTGAGAGGTAAACTACCCCCACCATAGGAACACCCCTGCGAAACTGCAGCAAGCAAGAAGAACTCTACCGGGGAACAAAATCCAGGGACTAGGCAACCCTGACAAGTAGGGCTCTGGATACGTATAATAACTTCCCACCTTTATAGTCGATGTCTTCCAAAAACCCTCAAATTACTTCCCTAACCTACATGAAGAATCCCGACAACTGAACACTTCGATTTGCAGGAAAGGAGTATACCTGGCTGGAGAAGCACTCCGGGAAGAATGGATAGAGCGGCGTCAAGCCGAACTCACCGAATTAATCGAGTCAGAAATCTGGGAGAACGAGGAAATTGCTCCGTAATCGCCTCACTAAAGAAGCGATAAACGTTTCAATGAAAGTCTGTTCCCACTGCTATTAATCACACGCATTTGGTGCTCATCCCTAAGTCCAAGAATGTTTGCACGGTTCGGGATTATCGACATATCTCGCTTTGTAACACAATCTATCGGGTAATAGCCAAGGTATTAGTCAATCGCATCAAACCAGCCATGCCTCGTGTTATTTCTGAGAATCAATGTGCTTTTGCCGGAGACCGTATGATTACAGATCAAGTCTTACTGGCTCATGAATTGCTTCATCTTTTTCGCACGTCACGGGCAACTGCACGTGGTTTTTTTTTCCTACAAAGTGGATATGTCTAAGGCTTTTGATCGAGTGGAATGGTCCTTTCTCCTGGATGTTCTTCACAGAATGGGGTTACATCCTCACTGGGTTGCTCTTATTTCTAAGTGCCTCTCTACAGTCTCCATGGATGTTCTCATTAATGGCTACCCGGCTGTTTTGTTCCTGCCCCAGCGTGGTCTTCGTCAAGGAGACCCACTATCCCCCTTCCTGTTTATCTGTTGTATGGAGGTCCTTTCCTCTACCCTAAATTTAGCCTCTGACATTAGTCTGTATTCAGGCTTCAAGATCCGGGGTCTTCACCAGCCAGTCACTAATCTCTTGTTTGCGGATGATTGTATGATGTTTGGTGCTAATTCTATCTCTAATGCCCTAGCTCTGAGCCATATTCTACAGGATTTCTCCGCTGCATCTAGTCAATGTATTAATAATGATAAGTCTGCTCTCATGTTCCCAAGTGGTTTAGCGTCGGCATTATGTAATGATATTGCTTCGACTTTAGGGGCCCGTCAGGTGGCGGATCTGGGTATGTATTTAGGCTTTCCGAGTCATATTGGTCGTAACCGATCGTCAGTCTTCCAGTATCTCAAAGACCGATTATACAAGCGCCTTCATTCTTGGAGTAACAAAGTTTCGCAGGCAGGCCGTGCAGTGCTTATTAAATCAGTCCTTCAAGTTATCCCAACCTATGTCATGTCAATTATGGCCCTACCTTGTTCCTTTTTAAAGTAGTTGCAGAAGATGATGATGATGATTGCGCGCTTTTGGTGGTCAGGCACTGACTCCAAAAATTCCATCCACTGGTGCACCTGGGCTACTGCTTGTCGTGATTTGAAAATGGAGGCCTTGGCTTCCGAGATTTGTTGTCCTTTAATAGAGCTCTTTTGGCAAAACAGTTATAGCGCTTCCTATAGAGGCGGGGGTCTCTCTTGAGCAGTTTCTATCATGCGATATCTTATGCATGGTGACCTTTGGTCTCATGTTCCTTCTCAATCATCTAACCCTATCTGAAAGGCCTTAATAGGAGTCCTCAATTTGGTTTATTATGGTCAACGATGTGTTATTTTTGACGGTATTGCCACTCCGATTACCTCCCGTTGGATTCCAACCAAACCAGGAGGAAAGTCGTTTCTTTGGAAATTCCCAGCCCCCTGGTTCCAGTCTTCCACGGTTGCAAATTTTATTACTTCGGAGGGTTCTTGGAACATACCTATGCTAAATCAATGCTTCCCCCCTGATGATGTTGATTGTATTGCCTAAATTCCCTTATTCAGTCCTAGTCCAGGCTACCACTGTCGGATCTGGGGGCTTACCTCATCTGGTCTTTTCACGGTTAAATCAGCCTATCACGCGGACCGGGATCTCACTTCGTTGGGTTCTGCGTCCCCTAGTGATCGTTCCACTGTTGGCAATGCCCTCCACAAGCTGCGTAAGTGTGACATTCCTCCTCGTGTCCACCTCTTTGGGTGGAAACTCATTCACGAGTACATCCCATGCAAAGCTACAGTTCATCGTCAGATTCAGGTTCTTTCTCATCCCTTTTGTGGCTTTTGTGGCCAGCCTGAAACACTTGTTCACTGCTTCATCCACTGCCCCACAGTCCAATCATATTGGTCTACTATTGGCCGCCATCCTCCTGTGTTACTGGATTCTGACCTGGCTTTCTCTCATTGGTTCCTAAACCAATGTTGCGACCTATCTTCCAAGCCTCTTGCGCAACTTACTATTTTCCTGTGGCACCTCTGGTTTGCTCGCTGTCAATCCTCTCATGGCAGGCTGGTTCCTTTCTCCTGGGCTTGGTGCCAAAGGGACAGTTTCCTACAATCTGCTCAGGCTGCTCTTTCATCGGACTTGAGGCTCCTGTCAGACCATCGGGACGCTCACCCTGACTATGGGGGTGTTCGGTGGGCAGCTGCAACTTTATCTTAAAGGTGGAAATATAAGCTTTTTGTTAAAGCTAGGTGCAGTTAGCTAATAATAGTTTGCCATGTGTACTATAGTAACATTATTGTGGGGCATGGTTATACATACAGGCCAATTAAAATGTGACACTTGTTCTACTTTTTTTTTAAAAGCACATTAATCTCCTTAATGCACCAAACGAACGGACCCTATGTTGAACTTACGGTTGATGACAGTCTAGACACCCACAGTCAATTGGGCTTGGGCTTTATGGTTTCTCAACAAAATGTCAATCTTTCGGCAGACGTTCATGGTTTCGTAGCTGACTTCCTTCCTTCAACTACTGAGTGTATGGCTTTACAGTTTGCAATTCAACATACCCGCTCTGAAGGTCATTCTCATCTCCGTGTCTTGGCAGATAGTCAGCTTATAATTCGTTATCTCACTGGCTCAGTACCTTGTTCCTTGCACCCGGAGTCAACAGTTATCCTTGACTCTATCCTAGATGAGCTAAGCCATTTCCAGGACATCTCATGGTTTTATATTCCCCGAACAAACCATTTAGTGGCTCACAACCTAGCATCAGTTGCTAGAAAATTGTAACACTCTCGTTGCTGCTGGAAAGCGTCTGACTTTTCAGACTTTGTACTAAACTTCAGTTCTTAATATATAATATTATGAGTTTAAAAAAACAGTAAGTTATAACATCCATATGTAGAAAAGTGTCGATAAGTACCAAAATATTACATAAACTTGATTTTTCAAAAAAAGGTTACATAAACACATATTACATATATTAGTATTGTTTTTATTTAGAGGCAGAATGTGGTACATTAGTTTATTATTTAGCATGATTATCAAATCGGTAAAACGACCTATATTTCTAAATGACTTATATTTTATAATAAATTTAAATTCTAAAATGATCTATATTTTTAAACGGATGGAGTATACTATATCAAAAATTCTTTATCTCGATCCACAAACTTTGTGTGAATTTATAATAGGTTAGAAGATCATAGTTGTTAGAGAGGTAATGCATCTTAAGCACATATCAGACATCATATTTCTACCGGTTGATATATACATACTGATGAGTCATTAATATTATGAAGTTCACTAAATGCTAGAGGTTGCTTAATTTATTATTATGTGTTGGTGGCATCCAAATCTTTCATTGTTGATTGGAGTGTAGGGATGTCAATTTTAATCCGAAATCAAACTTGAGCCAAAGCTAGCTTGCAATGTAATGGGTTTAAGTTACAAGATTTTTATTTAGCTCGAGTTGGAGAACATTCATTTTGGTTCAGGTGGAACTTCAAAACTTGAAAGTAACTCATACCTGAAAACAAAAATGAAAGATGCTTCTTATTTCATGCTATGTTTTGGGTCATTATTCGGTTGACTAAGAAGAATTTGTCCAATTATTATGTAAGCTTCGAGTTTTTTACGGGTTAGTTTTTAGATCATCTCGGGTTGTAGGTTTTCGTGTTTAAAACTCGGGTACGAATGCATCAATTCAACCGCTTCAGGTTCAAGTTTAAGAATATGCCTGATTAAAGTTCCAGTTGGGTTTGAGGTTTGATTGAACAGACAAAAACTCATGTTAAATCTAGGTGGGTTCAACTTGAACCAGAACCCAAATTAACACTTATATCCATTATCTTCTTCAAAAGGTAAAAAGATTTCTCGGGGTAGGCATATGTTTGAAGATAGTGTGAGAAATAAATATTAGAAATATTGTATGAAGCTATATATTTTTTAAAAAATATTGGCATTTTAACTAAGTGTTTAGATGACATATACGGAGTTATGCTTTGTTTTGATATAAATGTTCTATGAGCTTTTGGGGTATAAAATGTTCTTCTGCGTTATGATATTTTGAACTTGCATTATGTGAGACATAATAGAGGCAAACCGTGCTATAATTTTCACACATAATATGGAAGTCAGTAGTTTATTGATAAAAATGTAGTAACTATCTGGTCATCCTACTGAAAATAAAAAAAAAATACTTGAACAAGGAAGTACCTTCACAGCAAACAAGCAAACTTGCAATCATAATAACATCAATTCCTTATAAATACTAGACGATCCTTCACCAACACAAGACTACGCCTATAGATTTTATGTCCAAACTTAAAGGAAAAGTGCGCATGTGACTTTTCTTGTTTTCAGCAAGCTTTTAGTTTTTATGTATTTGGAAGCGGGTTGTTCTTACTATGTCAAGAATCTAGATCGGTTGCATGCGGGGACCAAGGAACAAATTTACCATTTGTTCTTCATCACGAAAGCTCTATCCTCTGATTTCCGCCGCTTAAAGAAACGACTCTCCCGAAGCTAGAATCCAGTTCAGTTGCATGCAGGTTTTCACTTGCACATCTGGACAATTGGTATGCATTGTTCCTTCCTCACAGGTTGAAGCATGTGTTTATTTGGCAGAGTGAGATGAGGAGGATGAGGTATATCATGATAGGAGGGGAGGATTTTTTTCATCATCATTTGTGGTGTTTCAAGTGGAATCTCCTTCACGCTCAACAACATATGGAGATGCACTTCTTTCTTCGCTTTGTACCTCAGATCTAGGTTGCGATGTTGTTTCATTAATTAACTTGGGGTCATTACCACTTGCTCTCCCCGGATTTCTCCTGGTAAATAATTGAAGTGATTTTCCAATTGAGATGAGGAGACGAAGTGGCTAGTGTAGGAAATTGATACATATTTCCCGTTTAGCTCTGTTTGTGCCTTCTTGACATGTGTTCTTCAATCTCGCTGGTCCCTTATCAATCTTTTATTTCTTACGTTCTAGTTTAGTTAAGATGGATCTTATGTTATTCTCCCAATACTTAAATGTGCTCTATCATATAAGGGTCCTTCTCTAATTAGGTTTTTTAGTTTTGCTATGCCTTCATGGAGATGTTGATGAGCTTGGAAAGCTCTATATTTCACTTCTCAGTTTGAGTCATACCTTAATTTGTAGGTGTTATTTAAGTGTGGGAGAGTGGATCTTTTCCATCTCTTTCCGCCAACCAACTACAATCAATGTTAGTCAAAACTCAACTATGTAATATTATACGACATGGAGACCCTGACGCTAGAGCCAGGGTATAATGTGGCTCCAGTACAAATGTCAAAATCTATTGGAGGAAAAAAATAAAGAGTTAATAATCCCATGTGTGCCCTCTAACTTCTCTTTCTCAATGTGTGTGAATGTGGGCATAGGAAAGAGAAATAATATTTTTTCAAAATGTTATAACTTACAAAATATAAGTGAAAAAAATTATACAATTGTTCATTATTTTTCGTGCTCTTCAAAACAAGATGCTCATGGGTATATATGTTTGGTAAACTTAAAATTTTATGTTTTTAGAATGAGTATATTACGTATTTTTAAAGTGAGTCTATTCATTAACAAAATGAATCTTCTATAAGACTTACTTTTCTTAATATTAAAATTACTTTTAGAAAACAAATGATTCACGTTATTTGAAGTGAAAGGTTACTTTTCGTAAATATAAGATTCATTTTCCTTGAACATTTGATTAAATTTTTTTCAACGAAATATTCACTTTTAAAGTGTAGAAATAATATAAAAGATTACCTTACCTCCCCCAAACACCCTAAAAACCACCCTATGAAAGTTAAAAACGTCGAAGGTATTTTTAGGGTTTGTAGTGCAGGGTCTAGGATAATCACAAACCCTAAAAAACGGCCAAGACAGTAATGACAATATAAAGTGTAGAACTAAGGCAAAAAAAGATTACCCTACCCCCCCCCCCCCCCCACACCCACCCTAAAACCACCCTAGGAAAGCTAAAAACGTCGAAGACATTTTTAGGGTTTGTAGTGCAGGATTTAGGGTCCCTAAACCACAAACCCTAAAAAACTATCGAGTTAGTGACGACAATATAAAGTGTAGAACTAATGCCAAAAGATTACCATACCCCTCCCCCCCTCCCCCCCCCCCCCCCCCCCCCCCCCCCCCACACCCAACACCCTAAAAACCACCCTAGGAAGCTAAAAATACCAAAGGCATTTTAGGGTTTGTAGTGCAGGGTTTAGGGACTAACGACCTCTGATTCACTTTTTAACAACCTCTGATTCACTTTTCTTAAACTTAAGATTCATAATGAATCTTAAAACATGTACATAAAAAAAATATAAAAGTTATCAAAACATATTCATGTTGGGTCTTATTTGAAGAGCTCGAATTATGATGGACAACGGTATAAATTTTATGTTATTTAAACTTATATTTAATAAACTACATAATTTAAAATTTTACAAAAAGACAAAGTAGAAAAGAAAAAGATAATAATAAGTGTCACCTTGTAAGGTGGCACCATCGTCGGGTTCAAAATTGACATTATAATGGAACAAAAAACACAAGACTACGCCTGTAATCACATAGCCACTTCCATGGAGTAAACTAGTCCACCCCTAGGGATGGAAATGGGTCGCAAGTGCCGTTTCACCCGACCACCCGACTGTTAAAACGGTGAAAAGGTCGTTAAAAATGGGTGAAAACGGGTGACGGGTTAAACGGGTTCGGGTGTCGGGTCGGGTCGATGGAAATTTTCCACCCGCGAACCCCCATCACCCAGTTATATATATAAAAAAATCTACTACTAATTCTAATCTGTTCCAATTTCCATCTAGGTTCTAACTCACGTTTATTTTTCAACCCTAAGCCCTAACGCTATAAGAGAACTCTATGCCCCATACTCTCTGATTGACCTCACTCAACCTCCCACCTCGCTTGACATCGACCATCATCCTCATCTTCTTTCTGCCTCATTCTCTGCTTGCCATCCAACCTCTACCTCGACCTTGCCATCCAACCACCAGATTGAAGCCGGATTGAGAGCTAGATGAAGAGGTGAAATCGCTTTCTAAACCAGTAATATACTCGACTCGAACTTACATCTTCTCTCTGTCAATTGTGAACATGGAACATACATATATGCTCATTCTCTTCTTGTGTGTTTGCGCCTCACCATCAAGCACCAGATTGATGACGGATTGAGAGCTAGATGAAGAGCTGAAATTGCTTTCTAAACCGATAATATACTCGACTCGTGTTGGTGAAAATTGTGGTTAAACTATCTTGCTAACTATGGGCAATGAACCCAATCATTGTAGTACAACAAGGTCGTATCCACAGGGACTTCGTAACTATCTAGCTAAATATAAGGTTAGTAAATGTGCAAGAGAATATATATATATATATAAAAGTACATAAACGGTAAATGAGGGGTTTAGCCAGTGGCAATCTTGGTGTTTTTGGGTTGGACAGATAAAAACAATAAAAAGCTTAAATAAAACTGTTGTGTATCAAATGGATGGAAAATTGTGCTAAGGAAGGTGGGCTCCCAAATATATTTTAGACTTTAATTATAATCCTAATTTGCTCTATTTGTCTGTTTAAGAATTTATCTTGTGGCCTCCCTAAAAGCATAGGGTCAAATCTTAATTAATTCAATAAACTCTTTCTAGCAGGAAAAAGTCTAAATCATTTAATTAGCATTAAGCAAAATTTTTAATAACAGCGATGGATTTTATCAGTAATTAAGGAGATAATATCTAACGTTTGTCTCTCTTGTGGTCTATTCTCAAATTTACAAAATCATTGAAATAAGAGAAACCGTAAATGCGTAAAAATGATTAGTTCTTAAGCATTTAATAATTAGAGAGACAAAACAAATATTTATAAGCAAACTCGGTATTATAATAAGTCTGAATTATTTGGGGTCAAACACCCGTCCTAAGCACAAATATAAACTACTCAGACATTGAATAAAAATAGAGTAAAGATAGACAGACATCATAAATAAACGACATTAAACAGAGTAAGTTTGAGGAAAGAAAGAACTCTATTTGGGGAGAGTTGTTTCGCTTCTAGGCTTGTCTCTGTGATTATGCCAACTCAAAACGATGACAACGGGTAGAACGAAGAATAACGAACAAACTGGCAAAAGTAGACTGTGTCCGGGTCTATTTAGCCGGACACACTCCAGACACCCCGTCCGGGTCTATTTAGCCGGACACAAATCCGGAAGCAGCTCCTTTAATGGATTCGCGTCTGGGTTTGTGCAGAGCTTCGTTCTGCGTTTGGTTTCTGGAAATAAGAGCGTAAGGCTAATTTGGCTGATGAAAAAGGATGAAGAATGGAGTATGGATGGTGGGAGTGAGTGTTGATGAACATTGATGAGCTTTGGTTCAGGAAGGGATGATTAATAAGATTGAAGAAGCGTGGGTTATTATAGCAGAGGAAACAGGGGAAGCCGGACAATTTGCAGAAGGGGTGGGTGAAGAAGATGCGGCGCCTGATATGTTTGATGTAGTAGATAGATAATTGTGGGCGCTGCAATTTGAAGTAGAAAATGGTGAAGACGACGCAGTAATTGAGGAAGAAAATGGAGAAGACGGCGCCGAAGAAATCATTCGCGTGAATTCTGGATCTAGGGCTGCGTTTACACGCGTCCGGAACTGCGTCAGGATCCGGACAGGTGCGTTCGGATGTGCATCCGGGTAGTTTTAGCCGGACATGTGTATTTTCGTCTTGTCTTGTCTGCAAACTTCGATAGGCTCCAGATTCTTCGTTTGAGCTCCGTTTTTAGATCCGTTTGCGCCTATGCGTTCGTCTCTTCGTCTACTTTGCTCCTAGGTTGGTTTTCCTCATGTTTAACCAATAAATCTGTAAGATAACCAATAAAACATAAACTAGAGGAAAACTAACCAAAGTGGAGAAATGAGCAAGAAAAGTGCTAATATAACATATGAAATACACCCATAAATCATGCTCATTTGGAAACTTATCAACTCGAACTTACATCTTCTCTCTATCGATTGTGAACATGGAACATACATATATGCTAATTCTCTTCTTGTGTGTTTGCGCCTCACCATCAGGTACCAGATTGATGACGGACTGAAGCAAGCAAAAGACGGGTTGAATCTTTTTACTCGACCCTCAATCTCACCACCAAATTTTAGACGGTCTCATTATGAACCGGTAATATACTCGATCTTTACACAAGGAAAATATATACTCATTGCTAATCAAAGTTGTATCAACATTACTACTCATTGGGAAAATATGTGTGATTCTATGTTTAAAAGTTCAACAATGGCAAGTAAACCATTAGAAACAAACTAAGAGTTATCTGAGTTTGATGGGTCAGTCAGCATAGTTATATGAACTTGTAATGTGATGGTTTCTTGCGGGGAAAAGGACTGAATATAAGTTCTACTATGTACTGTCTGCTATAATTAGTATAAGTTTAAACTACATATGATATGAATGATAATTGGATCAAGGATATGCTTTGCAGTAGCCTGGCTAGTTTCTTGAAATGAAAACCCACCAGTGAATATTTTGTGAAAAGAATAAGCTAATTGTTAACAATGATAGCCACTTGTAAGTCTGATTTGATTTGGGTTTATGACATATAATATTGAATCAACAGTCACCAATCACCATGTTTCCATTCATTTGAGTGAGGATTTTCTTAACTTTAATCCCTTGTTGAAGGTTCAAATACAACTAAATGATCTTACACAAGTGAATTGTAAAGGATTATTTATGTTTTCCGGCTCTAGCAACTTAGTTTTATTGGGTTTGGATTGAGTTAGTTTAATTAGTTTGATATTTTGATAATTCACTTTCATCTCAAATGAATTTGATTTGAGTTATTGTTTATGTTTACATTACATTGTATTAGTTTTTTTTTTCATTTAGAATGAGTTACTATTAGTCTTGCTAACAATAATTGTTTGGAGGCAAGATGTAAACTTTACATTACATCTTTTAGTTTAGGTTAAGTATACAAAAAAACACAATACAAAACTAGAATTTATAACACTTATTATTTTGTTAAAATACTAGAAAATTAAATGATTTCTTACTATTTATTTTGATAAGTTTATCAGGAAATTAGATGATTTTTATTATTTATTTTGATAGGTCAGTTTAGTATATTTTATAGAGTGATAATTATCTGGCTTATATTGTAACACCCCAACTCCAAATACAATGATCATCGCCCTAAGTCCATCTCATTCATTAACAACGCAGCGGAAAAGTTCTACTAAATTGGTGTTACCGCCGTTAGTCACCCACGTGACTAACTAGGCCTATTCTCTTACAAGTCACGGTCTGACTAACCGGATAATTACTCGAGCATCTATACAATACAATCATAAACCACAACTTATACCGAGTATCTCATATCCTAATACATCATACTAACATCTCATCAATTACTAAACGAGTGTACATGCACAACTCGTGTAACAAATGTAAAAGCAACCGAAGTACTCTACCCGCTCCTACTCTCAGGTTGAGTCCTCGTCTGGCACCACCTGCAAAGTTTAAATCACAGGCCCCAAGGGGCTCAGCACATGGCTGGTACAAAAACGTGCAGCCCACAAGCTAACAGGGCTACACACGACTACTTTGTCGTATACATGCAGTTGATTATTCATACAAATAATAATAAGAAGTACGATAACAAACAACACACTTATGTGAACATTCACAGCTCAAATAAATCGAACGTCGTAATGGACGCCCATTAATGAGTAAGTTAGATTCTAACTCCTGAGGCCTGAGAATTGTTTAGTTCTCGTGTTTGACCATACCTTATAAGTGTCAACCGTTCTCTTAATAGAACTGGTTGTTCTCTAACTGAATTGTTTATTTTGTCGGGTCAAGGTAACCCTAGCCAATGAGTTATTAGCTCCATTGGGTTAATAAACATAATTCTTAAGTTATGAGGGGTGTAGGCTTGACCCTCCCGCGCCTCCTGAATTTGCCTCCCACCTCGAACTGTTCACTCGAGATGGTCGGGTCTGTTTGTCGACCCTAGGCGACAAGTCGTAGACGAGCTATGCGGAAGACAGATCTGATACAGATGCCGACCTCCTAACCTAAACATGCATGACCGGAGTCAGTCCCGGATTCTCTTCCCCAAGTTCCAGTTATTTTAAGTCTCATTGACAATTGGTTAGTTAAACCTCTCTCGGTATTAACCTACTAACAACTTGAAGTATTTGTAACCTTATACAATTGTTACTAAACATAGTTAGTGAACAAGCTATGAATCAAGTCGTGTTAGTGTGCAATGGACACACAATAACAATACAGTAAATCGGTTTCATGCTTAATCCTGTTTGGTCGTATCACAATAACACATAGCACACAAACCGAGGTAGACCCCGTTAGCAAACAAGCTACAAAAATCCTATACCGTACACCGGAGATTGGCTAGCTCTTAACACCACATTCGCCTAATCCGCCGAACGCCTCCGACTATCTAGATCTGTAACCAGAACTAGTATTAGTATCCTGTGTCTTAGAACTAATTTGGTTCTCTTTTCAACTTAAACCTCTTTCTAGGTAAACCCGGGTATAATAATATACCGTTAAACGGGTTTGTTCATTTAGGAGCGTTTTCAAGCTCAATTCTAATTCATTAACATACTAACGTCGTTAGCAGTTATTTAGTTGCACTGTTAGCAACTTTAGACTTATACGGACCTTGTACTAGGTTTTCGTATTTTTCACTATTCATCCGTATTTCACTATTCATTTATACGGTCTCATATTCTACTATTCATTTATACGGCCTCGTATTTTACTATTCACCGTATTTCACTATTCATGCATACGTCTCGTACTTTACTGTTCACGTATACGTCTCGTATTTTACTGTTCACGTATACGTATTTACTATTCATGTATACGTATTTACTATTCATGTATACGTATTTACTATTCATGTATATGTATGTACTATTCACGTATACGGGTATTTTCCATGTATACCAAAATTTACGTATACGTCCGTATGATATCGTATTTATTTTTTTTTCCATATAACTTGTATTTTCATTAAAATACTTTAAGTATTGATTTCTCCTATACTTATTAAATTACGGGTATACCCCTCGTATACCTTAAGTTATATACGGGTCTCGTTTAACCCCGTCTTAACTCTGTTTCTTTTACAACTTGTTTCTAAATTCTTTATTTAATTTCCTTAACCTTCTAAACACATAAAAATGTTTATTTACATTACTTACCCATAGTTTTCTCTTAATCTCTATTTTACTCATAATAAGTTCTAAACTTGTTATTTTTATTTCTAATTTCTTCCAAAGTCTTTCTTAATTAATTTCTTTATACTTTTGGTCAATCACCAAATATACCCAAGTTTGACCAGTCTTTTATGGTCAAACCCCCTAACTTTCCATTATTTACAATATTACCCCTAAAGTTAATTTAACTTAACTTTTTATTCCTTTATCCTTTTAATATCTAATCTTTTGCTAATTTTATTCTATTATCTAAATTTTTATAAACTGTCATTGACCATTTTTGACCACGTTTGACCAGTAAATTACCATTTTACCCTTGTGGTCTTTCTTTCATTTATTAACCAATTTAACTCCAATTAATTTCTAATTTTCGTAATTAATTTACCTACAGATTTTTGAACATCAAAAATCATTTTAACATCTCTAAATCACCAGATTTAATTATCTAATGTTATAGTATATATATATACCATCCTTTATTAACCTTAAATATACCAAAAACCTTATAAATTCCTTATACACTTATAAACTCTTTATAAATTGTAAACTTAATTCTACAATTATTTTCTCATCATCTAAACTCTCAAAAATTACATATTGACCCCATTAATTTTCGGTATTCACCTTTAGGTACCAAAACTTCTTAAATTTTACATATTACTCTTAATTACTCTAATTCCTTTAATTTAACTAAGTTAGATAATTTTTCTAACTCATTAATAACCCTTAATTTTCGGCCATATTGAAATTCATAGTATATGAATTTTTCTTGTATATTATGATAGTTTATATTGAAGCTTATATCATAAGGAGTATAAATCTAATTTTAGATTTACTAAATATTAACATTTAATGTGTCAAAAATTGAATCTAACACATCAATAATTTCGGTAATAAACAAAATAAATAACAGTTAGATCATATATAGATCAACAATTAGAACCTTGAAATAGGTAGTTGTAGGATTTACCTTGTATATTAACCTTTAGCTTAATATTAAGCTTGATTTCCTTAGAAATTTTGACAGCAATTTGCCAGAGAAATTGGCTCCAAAATCATATAATAAGATGAAGAATAAGGAGGGTTAGTAACCCTAGGCACTCGGCCTTGATGAAAATGAAAGAAAAAGAGTTTCCAAGAAGGCAATGTTTTACCTCGAGAATCAAAGGCACTTCTTCGTGTTTTTCCTGAGAATATGGGGGCTCATGAGCTATGGTTGTAAATCTATTCGAAAGAGGATTCCAACGAGCTATCAAGCTTGTTATTTGGACTTAAGATGAGAAAGTTATGATCTGTGAAAACAAGGTGTTCTTTAAGGTTCTAATCCAAGAACATTGAAGTTTTTGTGATGTTTTTTCAAAGAGAGGAGGAGCTACGAATTTGGGAGCTCTCATAATGACAGGTAAGTGTCTGATTAATGATTACTCAGGGGACAAGGATGAATTAAGAAAGTCTTGGTTGTTGTAATAGTAAAAATTAAAGCATTTTGGAGCTTTGACTCATCCCATGTCGGCAGCCTAGGTCATTTGACCTGATTTTTTTGTTTCTTCCTTGTTTTATGTAACATTTGATGCATTAATCTCGTTCATAAGGACTTATACCATGTGTTAGGTATGTTACATAGCCAAAAATGCCTTAAAACACCATTTTATGTGCTTCCGGGTTCACATTGATTATGCAATTTGTTTTGGCTAGTTTAAATTGTCCTTAATATATTTACAACCTTTAGAAACTTTTTCATGAAATAGCATGTTGCTCATTCCAATTTAAACCAAGTCGTTTGTGGTTTCTCCTTGACTTTCGTCAGTTTAGTACCTGTTTACTGTGGACTTTGTATACTTAATTTGTGTGTATACGCAATGGCTCCTATGACCATTTAATTGTGTTCCCTTATTTCTTTATGGTATTTAGGCTCATTAGCCTTTTCGTTCCATGTATACATGCTTAAAGCACATTTTTTCTTTAAAGCACATTTTTGTGCTCTAAGGTGCGTTTTCGGTTTAAACGCTAATTCCGCTTAATGCGTATTACTACTCTTAGGGTATTTCACATTTGAAATCTCTTGGGAACTTATTGGTAGTTCCCTAATTTATTTGTGCTCTTTAAAACACCTTTTGCTCTAATTGTTCCTAAACATGTTTTGGTGTAAATTGTTGTTTAACACTTCTTCTAATGTTTCTAAGGCACGTTCTAGCCTTAGTATATCCTAATTAGATAGTTCATTAATATATTAAGGTTTGGGGTATTTCAATCTACCCCCCTTAAAAGAACTTTGTCCCCAAAGTTCCTATGTATCTATATCTCTTAGAACACAAAGGTAACTTCACGCTAAAAGATCATATAGATCACTCAATATCTGTATAGGCATTCTGACTCATAAGGTCTGCCATATATATATTTACCCCACTTGTCACACAACATGTCCTTGCATGTTTTAGTAATCAAAATACTCTTTGTATATTCCTTGCTGTATACTCCTCATGTAACCGGTCCAGAGACAAAGGTTTTCATGTCCTCGGTCCCATGAGTGAGACTTAGTAAAGAAAATACATGTCAACTCCAATTCCACTTTATGCTACTGCATCTACTCTTAACGTGTTTAATTGTGACCACTTGTAGGAAGTTTCAGGAATCATCCGACCCTGATGTGATCAGCATCAGTGTTGAACTATCATTTCACCCCAATTTGTGTTCAGTTTTCCTTGATCTGGCCAAGATCAAGTTCTACCTCCCACGTCAACTTCAAACAACCAAATAATTATTCATGTAGCATTTTATATCTTTTAGTCCTTCTAGTCATAATCATAAATCAATACATCTCCAAATTATGGAACTCAGTCCATAAGTCATTCTTAATTCACCTGTCAGCAATTACTTAGAGAATTTAATTCATACCAGGTTCTATATCGGTCTCATACCGATTCATACCTCATAACATTACCATATTTGGTCTCATATCAATACATATCGTAGGGATTTTTAATTCCCCTGGAGTTTCTACTCCTCTTTTCCTGAATTCTCGCACCGAAGTTAATGAGGTCGCCCTCTTATACATCTGGTATTCGCATTTAATTGTGCGTAATAACCACAACCACATAAGAATGAATACATGTGTTTATATAACATACGTAACAAACATCACAACTAATTGTATTATGCTATGCACACTGTAGTTTACGTACTCAATACGTGAAACATACGCTAAGCGATTGTGCGCTCTACCCCCCTTAAAATGGATTACGCCCACGTAATCAACATTATATCATCCTTGAATATAAGTTCAAGATGTTTAGGTGTCATGGAGCATCCTAGATTCCACGTAGTCTATCTCACATTATGATTGGGTCAGAGGATCTTCACCATGGTAATGGCTTAGTCTCTGTATGAAGGATTCTTATTGGTTTTATACCAATCTTACTGATAAGTGTCCAAATGAGCATGTTTTATGGGTGTATTTCATATATTATATTAGCACTTTTCTTGCTCATTTCTTCACTGTGGTTAGTTTTCCTCTAGTTTATGTTTTATTGGTTATCTCACAGATTTATTGGTTAAACATGAGGAAAACCAAGCTAGGAGCAAAGTAGACGAAGAGACGAACGCATAGGCGCAAACGGATCTTAAATCGGAGCTGAAACGAATATTTTAGAAGCAACTATTTTTTGTCCGAACCAGGCTGGTCCGGACACTGGTTCGGACGCGTCGAAATTGAGTCTGTGGCCTGTCCGGGGATAAAAGGCTGGACAAGACTGAGATGAGTCTGTGGCCTGTCCGGGGAGAAACGGCCGGACAAGAATAGAGAGGTGTGTCCTGTCCGTGGATAAATGGCCGGACAAGAAAGGCCTGTCCGTGGCCTGTCCGGGGAAGTAAGGCCGGACAACACTGCGGGGCTGCTTGTGAGATGTCTGGGGAAATAAGGCCAGACAAGAAACAAGGACAGAAAATTAGAGACGTCCGCCCAAATAAGGCCAGACAAGAGATAGAGACGTCCGCCCATTTATGCAAGGACACAAACAGGGACGCGTCTAAATGCAACCCAGATCCAGAATTCACGCGACTAGTTTTCTTTCGGCGCCGTTTTATCCATTATTACTTCTTCATTTGCAGCGCCTACAAACACATCTATCTACCCCATCAGCAATATCAGGCGCCGCACTCCTTAAATTCCTCACGCGTCCTCCAACCCTGTCTTCTTCCTCCTCTTTTCTTCAATATAAACCCACTGCTTCTTTATCAGAAAGAGGATCCATCGTTCACAACAGAATCGAACACCACAATACAAACCACACCTACGACCCATTCCATCCTCTTATCCCCCACTTCTCCATTTTATTTTCATTCTTCATTCCACCACTCAACAGAACCAGGATAAAAAGAAGAGAAGAAAAGCAGCTGGAGCACGAGCGAGTCGCAGTCCCGTCTCCTCCGGCAGTCTCCAAAATAATGGTTATTTCTATCTTTATTTTATTTTCATCCTTGTTAATGTCTGAGTAATAAACTTAGCCTCCCGGGTTTGGAAGCGGGCCTATTTTATATAATTGTGTTATGTAAACTTTCCACTATAATTTATCTAAGCAGTATTTTGATTATTGTCCTTAATGCGCTCTAATCTTCTTGTACAATTATTAAAGTGATATTTGTAGTTCTCTTGTTAAAATGCGTTGCTGAGACAAGGTTCTAGACATAGGAAGTCAAAACGGGTTAACGACTAGAAGCGTGTCTCGCCTATAGGTTAATCTGTCTCCAATAAGAATTGTTAATAATGCGATTGGTTGAACTAACTTGGGCATGTTTTGCAGCTTGTTATTTCTGCTAGTTAGGGTTTGTTGTACAAGGACCGGTCAATGAACTAATTAAGATTCCTGAGTTTATTGCTAAAGTGGGAAAGTTTATATTGATAAAATTGGATAAAATAGGTGAGCAGAACAACCCAGGATGCTTCTTTAAAAACAAAAAGATTTACAATTTCTATTTCTATTCTGTTTTGATTAATTATTTGTATTATTGTTCAAATTAAGTTTTCAACCTCTTCTTTCTTTCAAAAATGATAAAATCTGTTTACTAGAAATCTCAGTCAATTTACTACACTATCAGTTATCCACAGCGAGGTCCCCAAGAGTACGACAACCCACAAATCCACTATTCCGCAAAACGATAGGTACACTGCCTAAGTTGTAGAAGTAGTCACATATTTCTCCAACACTTACAACTGGTTCAAGTGTAGTCTCTAAGGCTCCAAAGTATTTGGTAGATAAGTCGTATATTTTATTCGACTGGAAGATGTGAGACACATCCTTCCTTCTTCTCTTTTGTTAGGTACATCAAACCTTTTAAGATACGGTCCGCTAGCTTCTGCTACGCGACTCTGGTAATCTTGGGGCTTAGTTTGCCCTTCCTATCCTCTTCAATATGTTGTACAGCTCCTTTGTATCCTTAGAATTTAGGAATAAAGGTCTCTTAATGGACGCGTGGTATCTTTATCTATACACGGTCTCTATGAGTTATAGCTTGTCTATCCAGTTCTCTGGAGATATGATGTTCAGGCTGTTATTACGCCTTCCAGCGTCTGATTTGTTTCCTACTAACTGACCCTCAGTCTGAGATTCCTATGTATTCTGGACTTACTGTTTAGTGCTTATTGCTCTTTACAGTTTCCTCGAAAGTCTTGAGACATATAAACTGTTCGTACTTAGTAATCAGTGCTCCTCGTACTTCATAACTCTTAATTGTTTCCTCCTGGAATGAGTTCTCTGACTCTTTTAATCTCATTGGTTTAACTGAGTTCTTCCTCCTCAATTATTCACGGTAACTTGCTGTTCTGGTGTAAGTTTGCATCTCTGACTGTCGTACAGAGTCGACTACTTCTCGTGTTCCTTACACTACTCGTTTACATATATGGGGTACCTTAATGATACATTGCTACTTACCCGACTAACTTATAAGTAAGTCCATCGGGCCCACAAGCTCCTTTGGAGTGCGGTCGTCCCACATCTCGTTTAAGTATACTCGTAGTGTTCGTCAAGCTTAGTTATAGTTAGTTTGTGAAGTATTCTGTTGTCGATCCCCTCTTTCATCAATCCTTGATAACGCACATGTCGTTCTTCTTGAACTTAATCAAGGAATATCCACCTACTGGGTTCATAACTGCATTATACCTTCTGTATTTAGTACGGACTCGATCCCTTAGTAATTTGCGGTCTCTTTCCTTAGAGCTTCTTATCTCATTTCTCATGTCGATCCACTAGGAATGCACTTCCAGTCCCTTACGGAATGGACAGTGTGCTTCTTGTGAAATCTTTCATCACATGTTCCAGACTATTGGCGTTACTGCACAGTCTGTCTCCCATTTCATCACCTTACTTACATCGGGTTTTAATTCATAAATCTGATTGCTTTCGTGTCAATATTTGATGGCTTATATATAGTGGTTACTTTGCTGTGCATCGTAACCTAATCTACCTGACTGTATTATTCTCACGGCCTCCACTACCGAAGTAGCTTTAGCTGTCTTATATTGCCCATTGATGGCACAATTCTTCAATCGTTTTACTTCAACGTCTTGTCTTATATTCAATCCCTTTCATGGTGTAAACAGACTAGAAGTTCTCTAATTTCGGTGTTTGGCGGTTGCCGTATCGTGTTGTAAGATGGTTATCTCTTAATATGAAGGTGTTCTGCTTCAATCTCAGGTTTGTAAGTAGGATAATTTCTCTCACATTCTTTCATCTTTATGATGTTATTTACCATGTAATTTAACCGGTTACTGAAGAAGTCATCCGTTGAATCACAAGCTCTTTTGAGCGTTAGTCACTTGACGTGCCATACTGCACACTCACAATGTTTATCTCTAACGATTGCTGATTCTTAAATCCTGGGTGTTGGATACGAGGTTTGTCTCTACAGCCTTCCATATTATTTATGTGTAACTGGAATGTTCTAAGGTAATTTCAAGGTCTACGGTTCCCATTCTCCAATAGGGAGTATTCAATCTCTAAGAAGTGAAAGCCCTTTTTGAGGGGTTTATTCCCACTCATGGCCTCACAACAAGGAGAGGTATCCCCAACCTAAAAGGAATGGTTCGTTCTCCACCCCTGTCAATAGCACTATCTCAACATTCTCATTGGTGCCCTTTCCTGGCAATTCTTCCTCAATTTAGTATAGGTTTTCATAACCACTCGTATGTACGAGTTGTAGTTCATTCATGGCCTAGATAAGCCTTCTATGCTTTCCTGTGCCTCGAGCTCTGATGTATTTAACATCCTTGGCTCGTAGGCCCTTAATGCTTGATTAGTCTCAAGTGCGAGCCGGTGTTCGGTTCACTGTTGTATTCTTAATCATCTGTAGGCTATCCACGTAATTCTCTTGTTCTCTGAGCTCTGTCAATGTTGGGTCACACCATTGGATGTAATATTGGGTTTCACAATAAGTTGTTGCATCTCGCTTCCTGCTGTGGAAGTTCACTTAGGTAATCCGATGTTAATTAGTGTCTATGACAATACCTTCGCTCTCATAGACTTGCGTCTTTTAGCAATTAAGGATTCGTTTTCATTAGGCATCTGCCTTCCGGTGTCTAAGTCGGTTATTTATCCTGGCTATCATGTGCTGCCATGTCAATACTTTGTTCAACTGTCGTTGACTACGCCACCCATTAATGACTAATCATACCTGGGTGTTAATGAGTTAGGCAAGCAATACTAACCATCGTTTATGGGTCCTTTTTCTGCTCAACTATACCAACTCTATGGTGTAGTCCTTTTAAGGTTCTCTCTTTTGTGATTGCACGTCTTTGATCCTAGGTAGGTCATTGCTTAAATTTGTTTTCTCTGATTCCGTTTCTGGGGTTTATCAACATCTTCAATGAAGAGTGCTGTTAATGGTATTATTCTGGGAGTTCATCCCGTTTTTATTGAAAGTTGTTATGTCCTCCATCTTCATTGTATGTCGTAATACCTTCCTTGTAGGTTATTACTTACATCCGGTCCTCTCACATTGTTGAGTAATCTCTTCGGTTCCTCCATTCAAGGTTAGGCTTGGTTTTGGGGTTGATGTTCTTACCTGTAGTGTCGGTTGTCTGTTGTTGATGCTCACGTCGTTTAGTTTCCTGACCAAGTCCCGCTCCCTGTTGACTGGTGTATTGATTTAGTTGTCATGGTTAGGCCGTCAGGCCCTCCCAATGTTTTGCTCTTCAGTCTTAAGGATTTGTAATCCGGTGTTAATATGTATTATATCCGTGGTTTTTACCATTTGGTCTTCACGGCTTCCCGTATAGCTTTGTTGCGGCAGCACTTGCCAAGGCAAGTGCGCCATGCAAGATGGGCTATCGGTACTGTGTACGTCAGTAATGGTACATTCTCCTAAACTCCATGTAGGTGGTAGTCCATGGGACTCCTTCTTTGCCCTGTTTGGCTTTGGTTAATTGATTATCTAGGCAGCTTCCTGACTGCTTTCGTTAGTATAATTACTTACCAGGGTATTCCTCTTTCTGAGGGGACCCTTTTTCTTTCGCCTTGGTTTTCACTCTCGTTTCCACACCTTCGTAGAGGTTATCGAGTATTGACTCTCCTTAGGCACTACGTTGTAGTCCTATCTTGGAGTATGACTTGCATATGCATTCGTAGTCGTCTAGGCTATTGCAGTTAGGTCTTTGCAACCCCTTTTTTGTAGGTCCGGAGTTACCCGCTTCATAATTGACTTTTAGGTAGTCCCTATACTCTTGCGCGGTATTATCCCGCTGTTATTGCTTCCTTGGATTGTTGTCCGGTGTTTCTGTCGCTTCTTTTGTCCTCCCATTGCACTCGTAGTGCTTTCCTTCTTACTGGTATGGCGGGGTTATATCAACTGCGTAGCATGTCGACCCAAGTTGCCGGTAATTATTATTCTCTCATTGGTGAGATTCCATTGGTAGTGCCTATTTCAACGTTGCGCTCCCATTAGGACCTTCAAGTCTTGAAAGACTATTGCATAACGAGGTGTTTCTCGTACCATGCTAAGTAACTGCCAGACCGGGTTTTCCCGAGTAAGAGAAAGCTTGTCATCTCTCTGGCGTTCATTTCTCGTATCTTAGAACCAGGGGCGCGGAGGGCGGTTCAGGTATTATAGATATCCGATACACATCAGGGAATCCTAACTAACGCACCTTTCGCACTAATACTCAACCTTTATCCCAAAGTCTACTATTCCTAACTCGGTAATTCCTAAGCTCGATAATTTCCAGTCATCAGAGCGTAACTACGCTCTGATACCACTTTTGTAACACCCCAACTCCAAATACAATGATCATCGCCCTAAGTCCATCTCATTCATTAACAATGCAGCGGAAAAGTTCTACTAAATTGATGTTACCGCCGTTAGTCACCCATGTGACTAACTAGGCCTATTCTCTTACAAGTCACGGTCTGACTAACCGGATAATTACTCGAGCATCTATACAATACAAATCATAAACCACAACTTATACTGAGTATCTCATATCCTAATACATCATACTAACATCTCATCAATTACTAAACGAGTGTACATGCACAACTCGTGTAACAAATGTAAAAGCAAACCGAAGTACTCTACCCGCTCCTACTCTCAGGTTGAGTCCTCGTCTGGCACCAACCTGCAAATTTTAAATCACAGGCCCCAAGGGGCTCAGCACATGGCTGGTACAAAAAACGTGCAGCCCACAAGCAAACAGGGCTACACACTACTACTTTGTCGTATACATGCGGTTGATTATTCATACAAATAATAATAAGAAGTACGATAACAAACAACACACTTATGTGAGACATTCACAGCTCAAATAAATCGAACGTCGTAATGGACGCCCATTAATGAGTAAGTTAGATTGCTAACTCCTGAGGCCTGAGAATTGTTTAGTTCTCGTGTTTGACCATACCTTATAAGTGTCAACCGTTCTCTTAATAGAACTGGTTGTTCTCTAACTGAATTGTTTATTCTTGTCGGGTCAAAGTAACCCTAGCCAATGAGTTATTAGCTCCATTGGGTTAATAAACATAAATTCTTAAGTTATGAGGGGTGTAGGCTTGACCCTCCCGCGCCTCCTGAATTTGCCTCCCACCTCGAACTGTTCACTCGAGATGGTCGGGTCTGTTTGTCGACCCTAGGCGACAAGTCGTAGACGAGCTATATGCGGAAGACAAATCTGATACAGATGCCGACCTCCTAACCTAAACATGCATGACTGGAGTCAGTCCCGGATTCCTCTTCCCCCAAGTTCCAGTTAGTTGAAGTCTCATTGACAATTGGTTAGTTAAACCACTCTCGGTATTAACCTACTAACAACTTGGAGTATTTATAACCTTATACAATTGTTACTAAACATAGTTAATGAACAAGCTCTGAATCAAGTCGTGTTAGTGTGCAATGGACACACAATAACAATACAGTAAATCGGTTTCATGCTTAATCTTGTTTGGTCGTATCATAATAACACATAGCACACAAACCGAGGTAGACCCCGTTAGCAAACAAGCTACAAGAATCCCATACCGTACACCGGAGATTGGCTAGCTCTTAACACCACATTCGCCTAATCCGCCGAACGCCTCCGACTATCTAGATCTGTAACCAGAACTAGTATAAGTATCATGTGTCTTAGGACTAATTTGGTTCTCTTTTCAACTTAAACCTCTTTCTAGGTTAACCCGGGTATAAGAATATACCGTTAAACGGGTTCGTTTATTTAGGAGCGTTTTCAAGCTCAATTCTAATTCATTAACATACTAACGTCGTTAGTAGTTATTTAGTTGCACTGTTAGCAACTTTAGACTTATACGGACCTTGTATTAGGTTTTCGTATTTTTCACTATTCATCCATATTTCACTATTCATTTATACGGTCTCGTATTCTACTATTCATTTATACGGCCTAGTATTTTACTATTAGCCGTATTTCACTATTCACATCTACGTCTCGTATTTTACTGTTCACGTATACGTCTCGTATTTTACTGTTCACGTATACGTATTTACTATTCGTGTATACGTATTTACTATTCTTGTATACGTATTTACTATTCATGTATACAGGTACTATTCACGTATACAGGTATTTTCCATGTATACCAAAATTTACATATACGTCCGTATGATACTCCGTATCAATACGTATTTATTTCTTTTTCCCATATAACTTGTATTTTCATGAAAAATACTTTAAGTATTGATTTCTCCTATACTTATTAAATTACGGGTATACCCCTCGTATACCTTAAGTTATATACGGGTCTCGTTTAACCCCATCTTAACTCTGTTTCTTTTACAACTTGTTTCTAAATTCTTTATTTAATTTCCTTAACCTTCTAAACACATAAAAACGTGTTACTTACATTACTTACCCATAGTTTTCTCTTAATCTCTATTTTACTCATAATAAGTTCTAAACTTGTTATTTTTATTTCTAATTTCTTCCAAAGTCTTTCTTAATTAATTTCTTTTATACTTTTGGTCAATCACCAAAATATACCCAATTTTGACCAGTCTTTTATGGTCAAGCCCCCTAACTTTCCATTATTTACAATATTACCCCTAAAGTTAATTTAACTTAACTTTTTATTCCTTTATCCTTTTAATATCTAATCTTTTGCTATAATTTTTATTCTAACTTATCTAAATATTTTATAAACTGTCATTGACCATTTTTGACCACGTTTGACCAGTAAAATTACAATTTTACCCTTGTGGTCTATTCTTTCATTTATTAACCAATTTAACTCCAACTAATTTCTAATTTTCGTAATTAATTTACCTACAGATTTTTGAACATCAAAAATCATTTTTAACATCTCTAAATCACCAGATTTAATTATCTAATGTTATAGTATATATATACCATCCTTTATTAACTTTTAAATATACCAAAAACCTTATAAATTCCTTATTACACTTATAAACTCTTTATAAATTGTAAACTTAATTCTACAATTATTTTCTCATCATCTAAACTCTCAAAAATTACATAATGACCCCATTAATTTTCGGTATTCACCTTTAGGTACCAAAACTTCTTAAATTTTACATATTACTCTTAATTACTCTAATTCCTTTAATTTAACTAAGTTAGATAATTTTTCTAACTCATTAATAAGCCCTTAATTTTCGGCCATATTGAAATTCATAGTATATGAATTTTTCTTGTATATTATGATAGTTTATATTGAAGCTTATATCATAAGGAGTATAAATCTAATTTTAGATTTACAAAATATTAACATTTAATGTGTTAAAAATTGAATCTAACACATCAATAATTTCGGTAATCCTAAACAAAATAAATAACATGTTAGATCATATATAGATCAACAATTAGAATCTTGAAATAGGTAGTTGTAGGATTTACCTTGTATATTAACCTTTAGCTTAATATTAAGCTTGATTTCCTTAGAAATTTTGACAGCAATTTGCCAGAGAAATTGGCTCCAAAATAATAGAATAAGATGAATAATAAGGAGGATTAGTAACCCTAGGCACTCGGCCTTGATGAAAATGAAAGAACAAAGAGTTTCCAAGAAGGCAATGTTTTACCTCGAGAATCAAAGGCACTTCTTCGTGGTTTTTCCTGAGAATATGGGGGCTCATGAGCTATGGTTGTAAATCTATTCGAAAGAGGATTCCAACGAGCTATCAAGCTTGTTATTTGGACTTAAGATTAGAAAGTTATGATCTGTGCAAGACAAGGTGTTCTTTAAGGTTCTAATCCTAGAACATTGAAGTTTTTGTGATGTTTCTTCAAAGAGAGGAGGAGATACGAATTTGGGAGCTCTCATAATGACAGGTAAGTGTCTGATTAATGATTTACTCAGGGGACAAGGATGATATGGCACTTAATGAAAGTCTTGGTTGTTGTAATAGTAAAAATTAAAGCATTTTGGAGCTTGGTGACTCATCCCCATGTCGGCAGCATAGGGTCTCATTTTACCTGATTTTTTTTGTTTCTTCCTTGTATTTATGTAACATTTGATGCATTAATCTTGTTCATAAGGACTTATACTATGTGTTAGGTATGTTACATAGCCAAAAATGCCTTAAAACACCATTTTATGTGCTTCCGGGTTCACATTGATTATGCAAGTTGTTTTGGCTAGTTTAAATGTGTCCTTAATATATTTACAACCTTTAGAAACTTTGTTCATGAAATAGCATGTTGCTCATTCCAATTTAAACCAAGTCGTTTGGTGGTTTCTCCTTGACTTTCATCAGTTTAGTACCTGTTTACTGTGGACTTTGTATACTTAATCTGTGTGTATACGCAATGGCTCCTATGACCATTTAATTGCTGTTCCCTTATTTCTTTATGGTATTTAGGCTCGTTAGCCTTTTCGTTCCATGTATACATGCTTAAAGCACATTTTTTTAAAGCACATTTTTCTTTAAAGCACATTTTTGTGCTCTAAGGTGCGTTTTCGGTTTAAACGCTAATTCCGCTTAATGCGTATTACTAATCTTAGGGGTATTTCACATTTGAAATCTCTTGGGAACTTATTGGTAGCTCCCTAATTTATTTGTGTTCTTTAAAACACCTTTGCCCTAATTGTTCCTACAGCATGTTTTGGTGTAAATTGTTGTTTAACACTTCTTCTAATGTTTCTAAGGCACGTTCTAGCCTTAGTATATCCTAATTAGATAGTTCATTAATATATTAAGGTTTGGGGTATTTCATATATTAAAAATTACTATATATATAACTTCTTCGTACAAAAAATTGTAATCATTGACTTTAGATATTACAGTAATTTAATCAATAAATCTAGGATAAGTGTTTTACATGGAATATATATCCTCTTTATATTTTATCTTATACATTTCTACAAAATCCCACTACAATCTATATTCCAGAATTTTCCATACAATAAAAAAAGGAAAGAAAGAAATATTATCTTCCCAACTATTAGTGTTATATAAACAAACCTTTTTTCTACTTTAGAACGGTGACATCCTTACAACCCTATTAGCGGTCTTTCTCAAAAACCCCTTCTAGTTTGAATAGGAAATCTTGCCTTCACCGTCTCTTTCTCATGGTCTTGTTTAAATCAATCTTCTTGGTAATCATCTGCAGCTAGTGACAAATTTTGAGTTTGACAACGACTTTCTGCTACTATTCAAAGGTAAGTGATAAACAGATTCAATTCGGGTGTGTTTGCCAAAAATTACTATATTAGTATCATCGGCTACATCTATCACTTGCTTCTGGATATCAGCTCGACTTAACTGATGCCCTCTTCTTAATTTTCATTCATGTTGCTTTAACATTCGTATAATCTATTTCAATTGTTGGTTTTTATACAAATCTCTTATGTGAATTCATCAGTAATTTAATTATAAAATTTGGTAAATGGTTTCAGCTTTATACGCGTCTTTAATATTTTGAGACGATTACGTGAATTCGAATTCGATGACACACTACACATTACCCATGTAGCATATTGCTATTATCACCCTTAAATCTATCGGTTTAGTTATGTGTATATATGTATGTATGTAACCTACACTTTCAAATTATTAAAAGTATAATTATTTTCTAGTGCGGAAGCATAACTACATAAATATATATTCTTGTTTGGGGATTCATATACACGTATATTAGTTTGGTAATTTATATGTAAGTATTCAAATAGTTGTATATTTGTACACAACTTTCTTAACTATATATCTATACATATGATTTCGTAGATGTCTCGGAAGTAGTCGATTTGAAAGGTTCTATAATTCTTTACCTTTACGACTGAATTTCTATAATACTAACGAGGGTTTTTAGGTTCAAACTTCTTTTGAATTGTATACGTTATAATTTTATGTTAAGATCTTCCTCACTAAATGCAACTAATTCTTCTCTCTTTGTTCTAGTTTTGTTGTGTTGTAGTCTATATTGAGATTATGTTTACTATTATTTTACTGGTGTCTTGTTAATGGCCCCATCTCTTTCGATTATTACGTGTGTGTATATATATATATGTATATCGATGTATAATTATATATATATATATGAATTACAGTTTGATTTTGGTTATAAACCTTAGAAATTGTTGAATCTCTGATAGTAGTATTATAATAAATTATTAGATTTTGAGCACTTCGACGGGACTTGCTAGTTGTCTGATTGTGGATTAATTGTTGCTGACTTCTATTTTAAGCGTGAATTCTAGGTAAACCTTGTGTTCACCTAATTTACTTTATGATGGTGTTGTGGTATTTTCATGTTGATTGTATTGAATGTGAATGTGGGAACTGTGTTTATAATGTTGATATTATGCTGATAGTATAAAATATTTGGGATAGTTGAGAAGTTTAGTATTATATGAATTGGCTATTATATTCTGGATTTGATGGGAGGTCGATATTGGAATTCGAAAAGGCCTTTGGCTAATTTATATATATTGGCGATGTTGAGTTTCAGACCGTAGCTAAGCTCTATGATCTACTCCATTAGTCAGAAAAACTTGTGGGGGTGTGCACACTTAAGGAGTTAGAGTGAAAGTAAACTGGATCGGTCCCAACTTTGTTGTGGTACCAATTATTGGAATTTGTGAGTTGTGGAACTTTGGTGACTCCCGTCATTCCATAATTGGATGTGATATTGCTGATTGGTGATTGAGATTATTCTGATGTTATTGTTTGATTAGTTATGTGGCTATTGATGTGTATTATATTAAAATGGGTTTTCAAAATGTACTTGACAAGGTGTGACAGGGTTTACTCAGTTTCTCTGATTTACGTGGTCCTTTCTTGCCTGTTGTTGTGTTTTCTGACCGCAGGTATGGATGATTAAAGTTACTGGGATGAGGGGCACGTAACGATTAGTACTTTAAACATTTAATTCATGAACATTGGAGGAGATCTAATGTTTTAGCATACACTTGGGGTTTTATCTGGTTTTCATTAAGTTTCAATTGCCAGCTATAATTGTATAAGTCTTAGCACTCATAGGCTGAATGTGGTGATAACATCCCGGTTAGGTTTTATTTTATTTATTTATATTTCTGATGTGAACTAATAATCATAATGCTAATAAGTCATGATTACATATTGTTAGAAACCGGGGTGTTACATATGTATACACTTTTACAGTAAAACATTTAATCATTCGGCCTAGCTGACTAAAAGGTCTAAACAAGTATAGTTCTCTTCATAAATAGCTTAAGTATATAGTAACAAATGTGGACTAGTAATGGATTATTATGGTTTGAGAAATAACTATGATGTACATGATAGGCTTTGTGCTACTTTCAGCTTCTGCATATATGTTTTGCGGCTCTAACACACTTAGCTTTATGTAGTCAATTATCATGTCATCCGGAGATATTATGTTACTCTCTTTAATCATAAAAATATGGTGAATGCATATTTGTAGAAAGCTGAATGTTGATGGGAACTGATTATTGATCGAAAAACTTATTAGAAAGATCAATGCAGATTGTGTAAAAAACCTGATCTGGTGCATTAGAATGTGAGGTGAATGTGAATTTTGTAGAAACATAATGTTGATAGGAACTGAATATTGATAGAAAAGCTGGTACTAGAAAGATGAATGCAATTTTGTAAAAAAAACCTGATGGTGTGCATTAAAATGTGTGGTGAACGTGAATTTGTAGAAACTGAATGTTGATAGGAACTGATTATTTGATAAACAACTTGTACTAGAAAGATGAATGCATATTTTGTAAAAAAAACCTGATATGACGCATTAGAATGTGTGGTGGAATGTGAATTTTATAGAAACTGAATGTGATAGGAACGATATTGATAAAAAGCAGCTTGTATTAGAAAGATGAATGCATATTGTAAAAAAAACCTGATCTAGTACATTAAATGTGTGGGATGTGAATTTTGTAGAAACTAAATGTCGATAGGAACCTTATTGATAGACAACAGCTTATATAGAAAGATGAATGCAGATTTTGTAAAAAAACCTTGATATGGGCATTCAAATGTGTGTGAATGTATTTTGTAGAAACTGAATGTTGATAGGAATTGAATATTGATAGACAACAACTTGTATTAGAAAGATGAATGTATATTTTTGTAGGAAATCTTGACCAGGTACATTACAAAGTGTGATGAATGTAGAATTTGTAGAAACTTAATTGAGAGGAAACTGAATATTATAGAACAACATCTTGTATTAAAGATGAATGTAGATTTCGTGGGAAACCTGGATATGGTGCATACATAAAGTGTGGTGAATGCAGAATTTGTAGAAACTGAATATTGATAGAAACTAATTATTGATAGACAACAGCTTGTACTAGAATGATGAATGCAGATTTAAAAAAAAACCTGGTATGGGCATTAAAAAGTGTGGTGACTGCAGATTTTGTAGAAATATGATAGACAGCAGCTTGTATCCTTATTGATAGACAGCAGCTTTGATTCCTTATTGATATTTGATAAACAGTAGCTTCGTTTTCCTTATTGACAGACAGCAGCTTCGTTTTCTTTTCTATTAGAAAACTTGATCTGGTGCATATATTAAAAAGTGTGGACCGTTTACCATCAATCCTTGAATGTGATATCCTGTACACTATTGCTTGCTGATGGTAATAATTGCCATTTCCATGTTGGTTTTCTTTTCTATGTTCACTATATTTCATTCAAATAATTTAGGGAAAATTCACAAGATACCACTAAAAAATTTGTTTATTCACAAAAGACCACAGTTTTTAAAAAAGTTTTCTAGATACCACAAAAAATAAATTTAATTCACCAGATACCACAAATTACGAACCTAAAACATTTTAAGATCAAAATACCCCTACTTGTTAATAAACATAGTTCACAGGATATACCATAAAAGTTAACAAAACATATATTAAGATAGTAGAAAATTATAAAAATTTAAGTTTATCATTTTATTTGATAAAATTTTAAAATAACAAAAACCACACAATTAATTAAATTTTTTGAAAAATATAAAAAATATGTATATATCATTTAAAAGATAAAAAACTAAATTAGAAATAAAAATCAAATTAAGGGAATGATAGCTCAAATTTTTTATAATACTTTTATTCAAATTATTTTTAGTAATGTAAAATAATATTATAAAAATTCAAATATATATAAAGTGAATTATAAAAAATTAAACAACCATTATATTACTGCTTTTGTCTATTTTTAATCAAGTTTATGGCTTACCTAATATATTATACTTTTCATAATTCTTTAGAGATTATTTTGTTATATATATGGTATTTATATTTTTTCAATTTCAACCCATATATGAGAAAGTTAATTTTGTTACTTACATTTTAAAAATATGTTTAATAATTTTTGTTTTGAATTAAAATATATAAAATGATATTATAAAAAATGTTAGACTATTATACTAATAACTATTGTTTTATTTTTGTCAAATTATTTAATTTTTATATAGTATATAATATTTTTTATAATATCACTTAATATATATGTTTAATTCAAAAATACAACACAAACTATTAATATATCTTTAAAAAGTAAGTACCATATATATAACAAAAGAATCTCTAAAGAATTATAAAAAAATATAATATATTAAAGAAGTCACAAACTTGATTAAAAATAGACAAAAGCAGTAATATAATGGTTGTTTAATTTTTGTAATTTAATTTATATATATAATTTTTTATAATACTATTTTCATTACTAAAAATACTTTGAGTAAAAGTATTATAAAAAATTTGAGTTATCATTCCCTTAATTTGTTTTCTATACATATTTTTTTTATGTTTTTCAAAATATTTATTTAATTGTGTGGTTTTTTTATTTCACATAGTTTTATCAAATAAAATGATAAACTTAAATTTTTATTGTTTTTTACTGTTCTTAATATGTATTTTATTTAATTTTGTGGTATTTTGTGAATTAATAATATTTATGTGGTATCCTGTGAACCATGTTTATTAACAAGTAGGGTATTTTGGTCTTAAGATATTTTGGGTTCGTAAGTTGTGGTATCTGGTGAATTTAATTTATTTTTTGTAATATTTGGAAAACTTTTTTAAAAACTATAGTCTTTTATGAATTATCAAACTTTTTAGTAGTATCTTGTGAATAATTTATTTCAAATCCAAATTGGACAACTGCCATAATGTCAAAAATTTATTACAATTGGAATGAGATTAACCGAATGCAATTGTATTACTTACAGGTTAGTGTCTATGAGTGCAACTGACGTTGCTAGTGCTACAGAAATGAGTTGTTTATTCCTTTTGTAACGGTCTAAGACTTCTAAGGAGTATGGTGAATTTTATAATTTATGACCATTAAAATATTCATATGTTATCGTCCATGATAGTGTTGTGTATAGTCTTGTAAAAAAAATTGTTTAGGTTATTGCCCATGATGGTGTCGAGTATAGTCTTGTAAAAAAAAAAATTGTTTATGTTATTGCCTATAATGGTGTTGCGTAGTCTTGTAAAAAATCTTATTTCCTTTATATATATTAAAAAAAATGAAAATACATATTTCACCTGTTTATTACCCGATTCACCTACGGGTGACAGATGGATCAGGTGACAGATCAGATTCAGGTAAAACAGGTGGAAACGGGTGACAGGTGAGACTTCACCGGACCCAAACCATTGACATCCCAATCCACCTAGCAACTATCCACCTAGCAAGGAAGTAGATAGACCCAAACAAAAAAGACAAAGGCTCCGTTCGTATATGATTTATACCATTGGCATAAAGATGGCATAAAGGGTGATCCATGTGGTCCCACGTAAATCCTATATATTTTTCTCCAATAATATGCTGTCACATATAAAACAACTAGATCAAAACAGCTACAAAACAGTCATACCGAACAAAGCCAAAATCAATAAACCAAAATGTCATATTAACAAGATTCCATTTGGCTGATAAGAAGGGACAGATGACAAAAAAGACGAAATCAATAAACCAAAAAGTCCTATTAACAAGGATTCCATTTGGCTGAGAAGAGAGATGTGGCCATCACCCCCAACCTCCTCTTTAAACAAGCTGACCAGAAGATGGTGTCATCCTGCAAAATGCCATAGACCTGATCAAAAACCAGAATATGTGCCCCCACTGAAAAAATTTGCTACCGTCTGTAGCAAGAGGAACAGTAGATAGGTCTTCTACCAGAAACCTGAATGTGTACACGCCCAAAATTCGACGCCAACAGAGACTTATGAGAAGACTCCGAAAGAGCAAGCAGCTTGTATCCACCACACGCTCACAAGTTATTGTAGATTTATGTGCAAAGGTACAACCAACAGAGCAAAAGGTAAAGAAAAACAAAAAAGAGAGAAAAAGTTGCAACAGAAAAATATACAGGCGTAGAGCCCCAACCTTCCCCGAGAGTGGCAAGCTAACCAGGCGTCAGATGAATTGCAGCTGAAATTTGCTCTGACAATCGCTCTTTTAGAGAGCTCAACCTAAGTCTCAAAGATCGGAGGGTGTTGCAGGAATTTAGTTGTGTCATTTGTTACCGTGGGGCTCAATTTAGTTAGTCAGTTGAGCTGATTGTTAGTAGTCAGTATAAATACGTGTATCACCGGTCATTACATACAAATCAATAATATAGAACATCCCTTCCTATTCTATCTCTGTCTTCATTGTCTTCTGTTCATTCTTGCGTGGCTGCAGTTCTCTTCTAGGCAGCTTGCGAAGTGAATTCTTGAGTTGTTGTTCTCTAAGAACATTAGCTCCCTTATCCTTACTTCTCTATATGCTAAGTGTTACTAAACCGTAACAAAGGTATCAGACTTCCATCTCGATTCTGTGGCAGCAATGGCAGAAACAAGAAACAGTCAACTAATTTGTGATGCTGTGCGAGAGTTGGAGGCTACTCTTCGACCTCAAATCCAAGCAATGTTTGTGGAGCAGAACGCAAAGATCGACAAGCAAAACGCAAAGATCAACAAGAGCATCGCCGATCTCTTTGAAGCTCTTCGTCTACACACTGCTGCATCCAGTGAAAACGTCTCCGACAAATCAACTGGTGCTGCTACGAGTCGTAAATCATATTCTGGAGATACAAGACTTGCGACGCTAGGGTTTCCTCACTTCAATGGCGACAACGTGAAGGAGTGGCTCTGTCAGATAGAGCAATTTTTCACCGTTAATCATACACCTGAGGAGCTTAAGGTAAGAATGGCTTCAGTTCACTTTGATGCGCAGGCGGCTACTTGGCACCAGTCTGTTGCTCAATTGAAATCTGGTTACACAATCTTACGAAACTGGCCCGCATATAAAGAGCTGCTCCGTCAAAGATTTGGAGAAGTTTTTGATGAACCGATTGCGGAATTGAAGGCGCTACAGGAGACCGACGGCATCGTTGATTATCACAACAAATTCGAACTAATTCGTGTGCGAAGTAGTTTACCAGAAGATTATCTGGTAAGCGCCTACCTGGAGGGATTAAGTGTCGACACACAGAAGCATGTCCGAATGTTTCAACCTAAATCGATCCACCACTGCCTATTAATCGGACGATTATACGAGACAGCACACCCGAAGAAAACCAGTTACAACAATTGGCAGTTTATTCAGAGTACTTCTTCGGCATCTCAGGCGAAGATATTGCTGCCGCTTAGCAAGGAGATAGAGCCAGGAAAAGATCAAGAATCTACGAGCAAAGAAATAGTCACTCCAAGGAAAATTTTGACAACTGAGCAGATGAATGAGAGGCGGGCTCAACTATTTGGTTACTGTCGCGACAAAAATGATGATTTGGATTAGGGATGTCAATCTTGACCCGAACCCGAAATCCGACCCGAAACCGACCCGTAAAAAGCCGGGTTCGGGTTGAGATTTTTGACCCGAAATGATTTTCGGGTCGGGTTCGGGTTGGGTCATTGAAACCCAACCCGCTAACCCATAACCCGAAAAAAAATTAATTAAAAATAGAAAATATGTTAGATTTAATGACTTAATTAGTATTTAATGATTAATTTATGACTAAAATAACATTTAATCGATAACATATGATTATATATTGTACATAATAATTAATTAATATTATAGTATTTATATTTTTTATTAAATAATCCAAAATTAAAAAAATAAAATAATTTTTTGAAAAAACGGTCGGGTTCGGGTCAACCCGCTCCGGGTTTGGGTTAAAGAAGTACAACCCGCTCCGGGTTCGGGTCGGGTTCGGGTTGACCAAAACTATTTTCGGGTCGGGTTCGGGTTGAGCTCAACCCGACCCAAAACCCGATTTTGACACCCCTAATTTGGATGATACTGAGCCAGATACAACATTAATCGAAAGAAAACCACAGATTTCTACCAATATAAAAAGTGGGTTTTGAGGGGAACAAGTTGCTGGAGCCAGTCGAAACTTTGATGGCATCGTGGACTATGGTCTCTGAGTTCAATGCGTCAAAAACTCAGCTGACTAGGTTACCAGAGTATAGGAAGGCTCTCATACCTTGTACGACTTGATCTTCATCAGAACAGAATTTCAACTTTACCTGCATCTATCAAGGGTTGCTTCTCCATTATCGAACTTTATATAGGG
>JAIOTZ010001271.1:0-36455 GCA_023374045.1 Limonium bicolor
CCTATTAGAGCCATTTCATCACCAGGGTCTTGCCTACACAGTTTCGAACTACATATGGTCTGATCTCAATACGGAATTGAGTACGTAGGCAGCCCGCTCAGGGTGCGACCACCTCAGGCGATAATCCCCTTTTGCTCCTTGCTATCATCAAACGGAGTATCCTGGAGTCATGACGCAGCCATCTTGGTGCCATGATCAGAACTACACCGAAGACATCCAACCATGTTTGGCCATTCACGTATGATAACAAGTTCACCCACAATAAATCTGTCACCAAAGCCTTGCACGCAAAGAGATCGAACTACGTAAGGTCTGATCTCAATATAGAATTGAGTACGTAGGCAGCCCGTCCAGGGTGCAACCACAACAAAGGTGAAAACTTCCCTTTTCCCCTCAGTGTCATCAAAGTGAACCAACCAAAGCGTCATCACGCTCAATCGGCACAAGGTCATCTCGGAGCCATCCATGGAAATCCTAGAACCATGATGGGAACTCCCAAAAAAGTCATGCAACTTTGTTTCATCATTCACTCGTGAAAAACCATTCACTACAAAGTCCACAACAAATCCCGTCAAACAGCAACAAATCCATCATCAGAGCCATAAAACCACCTTGAAAAAAAATCTCAAGGCAAATCAAAGCCCACAAACTGCCACAAAATCATCAACCATGTCAAACCCACCAACCACCCCGGGACCATTGGTCACACCGGAGCCATCAGTGCATATCGGAGCCATCAGTGCATACCAGAGCCATCAATGCATGTTGGAGCCATCTCAGATCCTTGAAGCTATGCCGGAGCCATACCAGAGCCATCCCAAAGTTTTGATGTAACTATAGGGCCATCTGCTCACACAAAAACCTATACCCACAAACAGGGAGTTTGATTCAATTAATACATTTGTTAACCATCTCACATCGCATATCACTTGCATATGCCCATAAAAGTTGTTCACTATCTAATGCATCTTCACACCCGCTAGGCAGCTATTGCGCTACTAGTGCGGTCGCATTTTTGTCTTACACCCGCTAGGCAGCTATTGCGCTACTGGTGCGGTCGCTTTTCCATTTTACACCTGCTAGACAGCTATTGCGCTACTAGTACGGTCGCCTTTCATTTTACACATGCTAGGCAGCTATTGCGCTACTAGTATGGTCGTCTTTCGTTTTACACCCGCTAGACAGCTATTACGCTACTAGTGCGGTCGATTTTTTCGTTTTACACCTGCTAGACAGCTATTGCGCTACTCGTATGGTCACCTTTCATTTTACACCTGCTAGACAGCTATTGCGCTACTAGTATGGTCGCCTTTCGTTTTACACCTGCTAGACAGCTATTGCGCTACTAGTACGGTCACCTTTCGTTTTACACCTGCTAGACAGCTATTGCGCTACTAGTATGGTCACCCTTCATTTTACACCTGCTAGACAGCTATTGCGCTACTAGTATGGTCGCCTTTCGTTTTACACCCGCTAGACAGCTATTGCGCTACTAGTGCGGTCGAATTTTTCGTTTTACACCTGCTAGACAGCTATTGCGCTACTAGTACGGTCGCCTTTCATTTTACACCTGCTAAACAGCTATTGCGCTACTAGTACGGTCGTCTTTCGTTTTACACCTGCTAGACAGCTATTGCGCTACTAGTACGGTCGCCTTTCATTTTACACCCGCTAGACAGCTATTGAGCTACTAGTGCGGTCGAATTTTTTGTTTTACACCTGCTAGACAGCTATTGCGCTACTAGTATGGTACCGAATTTGCATTCTAGGCTCGTCGTAAGTCCTAGAACTGGATGTCAAGAGGTCCAGTTGAGGCTCGTCATAAGCCCTCATGCACCAAACAAAACAATTGTTCACATTCTAATTTGTTTAACAAATCCAACCATTGCGTTCAGGGCTTGTCCCTCACCCATCAAAACCTTCGTATTTTAGACTAATTGTAAATATTTTTACATTCAATCTCTACGTCATGGGTCAATCATGTACCCCTATCCTCTTGCAATCGTAGTTGCATCCCATAAGCCGACGGTGAGAATTTTTGGCGCCTTTTCATCCTTGATCCAATTCTACAAGTCTTCCTTTGCAGAATTGAATCAAGGGGAGCCATCTGTAGACACCAAAAATTCTCACCCCATGAAGCAAATTCTGAAATAATAAATAAATTAAGAAGGTTGTCGACTTTGTTTTCAAAACTTATTCACGTGCATGCCAAAATAAAACCTTCATTTAATCACAAAATTTTCAAACTCGAACCAATTGTCAAATTGCCTTCGACACTTTTATATACATTATTTCATTTATTTTTAACTTGTTAATTAAGAATACATTTTATTTTACTGATAAAACATCCCGGTTTCATTGTACATTTCATTAGCAATTTCTTTTGAAGAATTTAGTCGGAACAAGATACTGCTTCTTAATTTGTTTTTCCCATGATTTTGACTCATGAAGAAGCAGTAGTCGAGTTGTTTAAGTATTAGTGGATGGTATCGAAGGACTCAGTTTCGCATCCTGGTATAGAACATGCTGGTTTTTATTTTTCTCGCCACTGTTGATGTGCGCCCAACCGATGGTCTCAGCCCAGTTTGACCAGTTTCAGCCCATCTCATGTAGTTGGTCCAGGCCCTCTCTGATGCACGCCCAAACAAAATACTCTCAGAAGAGGAAAACCCTAGTCCAGATGAAAATCGGTGATAGCCACCCACCAGTAGATTATAAAAGGACATCTATACTGTACAGACAGAAAAGGGGGACACAGCTCGTCCGTCCTTGACTTTTTGAAATCCCGGGATGGAAGAAACCAACAAAAAAACAGAAACACAAGAATAACCTTCTCCTCTGCTCTCCAAGACGACCACGAAACACTAGTTTCTCCATAATCTCCTCACTTTTCAATTTTCACCTGAAATTCCCACACATTTAATCGAAATCCCCAGATCCACTCTTTTGTATCCCGGTGCTCCTCTTCTGTGTGGTTGGTGTAAGTTGGATCTCCTACGAAGAACTCTCCAGTCTCCTTCTCTGTTTACTTTGATTGTACAAAAATTTCTCGAACTCATTCTCTTCTCTCGATTTTTACGTCGAACGAGCTCGAAAAGAGTATGGTTATGGTCGACTTCATCAGAAGCACTGATAATAGTACTGAGTTTCTTTCCTTGTTTTCATTTTCGTTCGTTTTTTTTATCGCATATCTCTGTTCATTTTTTTTCCTATTCCAACCCCATACTCGCATGCTCTGTTAAATTCTCCAAATGAACCCTAAGAGGGGATGTTTTACTCGAATTCGACTTCATTGAAGAACCATCGGTGTTAGAGTCGGATTCCTTCTTCGTCCTCTCCTTCCGATTTGAATTTTCGCAAGCTTTTCTTTGATGGTTATTTATTTGCTTATCCTCTCAAACAGAGTGCCATGGATGCGATTTGGGGAAGAAAACCGTAATCGATGAATCTCTTTAAACTTCTCAAGGGTGTATTTATGTTTTTTCAAGTATGGCGGATCAACCTCGATGAAAATCGCGTATAAGTTGTAGATCTTGATTCCTTCTCTTTTCCATAATCGCGATTCTAATCGCATGCACTTGACAGTCTCGCTTCCATCCGGAAGTGGCATAAATTTCATTTGGTTTAAGTCGGCACCATGTCGAATCTGGCTATGACACTGGTGTCGATTTGGTTAACTGATATGTTGTTTTTTTATATGTATATACACTCCCTTCACTCTGTCGAATTTGGGCATGAAATTGAGTCCTCTGAGCTATGCTCACAAAGAAATCGGCACTTTGACTGTCGGTGTGACTGGTTCCAGTTTAAGTCTCGCTTTGAACTTCATTGATCTAAACCTAGCATTGGGAGCGACTGTGTACGCCGTTCGTTCATGATTGTGGATTAGTTGATTGTTTTCCATTAAGGGTGGCGTTGGTTGCTGTGGTAAAAGCTCTCGGTGTATCCCTTTTCAGTTGCAAATACTCATGGTCTCCTTGTTTCAATTCATCTTTGGTCTATTCGATTGAGCTTCTGAACTAACGTGTTTGCTCATGTCTTATGTTTCGTTTTTTTTTATTATTTGTATATTACAGAGGGCGTTCTTCCTCCTTACCGGTATTCACATCTTTATTCAGTTTTCCTTTCGACTGCTCTCGATTGATTAGCTCAATATGTGTGATATTTTGATTGACAAATTACAGTAATGTGTGTAAGCTGTTATTTGTGTGTTTACTGCCAACTTGAAAATTTTCTATCGATGAGTATCTGTTTGAATGAGCCGAGGTTGTATTGCTATTTGATTTCTTACCTATCATAAGCGTTCAGGGCTAGAATCACATCAGTTTGTCTTATTACCCACGTTCGAGAATGGGAAGCGAAGGAAATTTCTCCTGTCGCCTGAATTGATTGTTTGGAATTCATCTGTTTCGAATTTAAGTTCAGACCATGAGGTTGTGCATTTTGATGTTGTTTGCATTATTAAGTTTGCTGCTTCTTTCGATCTGTACATTCGAGTAAAAAAAAAGGTAGTAGGGGAAAGGTATTGAAACTTAATTGGAATCCTAGCCTCATGTTGTCCGGCATAATCGTCTAATTGGCTTAAAATTGTCCATCAACCACATGCAAGCGATTGAAGTGCGCTTAATACGGAATTGTTTAGCAACCTGAGATTAGTTTTCCCTCCTAACTACCGTTCAATTTGTTGCCACTGATTAGGTTTCCTTCGTAGTTTAGCATTTGTTGTGTCGGGTTTGGCTTTCTGCTTTCGTTTTAACTTTGGTATGGCCTTTTAAAAGAAATAAAAAGAAATAAAAAAGGAATGGGTCAGCAACTTATCTTAGGTTGATATTTTTCATTCAAGTCAGAACCCTTGTTTGGCTGGCAAGTTGTCACGCTATGCTCTCGTTTATCAAACTGGTTTGCTATTCACCTTGATTGTTTGATTTATTCTTGTATGTATTGTTTTGGCTGTCTTTCATTGTAATTTATCATTTCATTCTTTTTTTTATCACTAAGCCTTAGTTATTGCCCGCTAGAACCCTTTCACTGACAGAAAAGTTTCGGATGTATTATCGCTCCACACCTAACGGGTCTCTCATTCGTTTTGTGGGGCAATAATCTCTAGTCAACTTCAGAAAACACTCGAACCACCATTATATTTATAAGAACAAAAGCTTTAAAAACAAGCCCCTAAGGCTATCTTAGGAGGGCTTTGGATGCGATATCACCCCATGCCTAGCGGGTCTCTCATTCGTTTTATGTGGGTGAAATCCTCCTTTGCCTTCAACACACCTCTAATCAAGAGTTAACAAACCAACCAATAAATCAATTCCTCTCACTTGTTAATATCTCACAAATCAGCCCAACAACTTTTTTTCAGCCCAATCACAAATAAAGCCCACATAAAAAAGGGGCCACTTTAGCCAAGCCAAACAAGGCCCAATTTCGGCCCAACTTCAAGCAAGGCCCTTTTTTTCGGCCCAACTCTAGATAAGGTCCAAATTTCAACCCAATTTCCAACAAAGCCCAGAACGGGCCCAATTTAATTCCAAGGCCCAATTCAAATCCCACTTCAGCCCAAATCAAAAGGCCACTCTGAGGCCCAATTCAAAACCCACTTCAGCCCACAGTTCATAAATCCCATTTCAAGGCCCAAGCCCATTTCGAGGCCAAAGCCCAAACAAGGCCATCAAGCCCATTCAAGGCCAAAGCCCAAACAAGGCCATCAAGCCTATTCGGCCCACTATGCCTATTCGGCCCATCAAGCCCATTCGGTCCAACTTTGACCAATCCAAACTTTGACTTGGTCTAACTTTGACCAATCTGAACTTTGACTCGGTCCAACTTTGATTGACCCCACTTTGACTTTGACCCAACTTTGACTTGGTCCAACTTTGACCAATCTGAACTTTGACTTTGACCAATCTCAACTTTGACCTAATCCAACTTTGACCCGGTCTAACTTTGACCCGATTCGTTTTTCAACCCCAACCCGAATTCAAATCAACCCAATTCAAACCCAACTCATTTCAATTCAGTCCAATTCCATTCAACTCGAATTCAATTCATCCAATTCAAACTCAACTTGTAAATCCTGTTCAAATTTCAAACTCAAAAATCTCTCTCCTCAGATTTCAACAATCATTTTATTCAAACTTTATTAAGTTTTCAAAAGAAACCATTTTGTGGAATTTTAAAGGAAAAACTCTTCTCACATCACAGAAAACTCTTCTCAAACGCAGAAAGTTCTTCTCACATATACAGAAAGTTTTCTCCTAAAATCATTTCTCAAAATCAATGTTTCTTCATCGAGAGTTCCGAACAACTTCACAAGTTTCCTAACTTAGTTTTCAAACCCAAAATAAATTGTTTTCGGGGAACATAGGATGTCTAACACCTTCAAAGAACGTTTTCTTCCTAGTTAGACATTACTTGTTTCTCCTCCAAATAAAAATCCGAGGCGGGGCACTGGGGTCGTAACATCCCTTATCGCAGTCTGGATCTCTTTAGGCGGGCATTAGGGTGACAAACCCCCCTAATTGCAGCCTAGTTTTTTACAAGGCGGGGTGCTAGGGATGTAACTGCCTTCCTAGTTGCAGCCGGGATTTTAGAATCGTCTAACTCCCTTCCGCTCGATTTCAAGGTTTTCGGTTTTTAACGTTTTAAAACCCGGGAGTTAGAGACGTTATTAGGGTCTGACCGAGAACATCTCATTCATGGTGTTTCTTTCTAAATCCTATTTTTCGACATAAATTCATTGCCCCATCTTTCGAGTCTCGGCACTTACCATTAATTAAGTGTCGTGTTCGAGGGGGTACATAGGGTAATCCCTCGGGATTATCCGCCCTTTTACAACAAAAATGACTTTTCGGTTTTAAACTTTAAGAGAGACGATTTTGACAATCATTCCTCCAAACAACTCAACCCATCATCATCTCATTTCAAATCCCGAAATATCCCAAAACCTCAACTCTTTTCGAACCTCGAACCCAAAAAACCCAGGATCTCTACTCTAATTCCAATTGCCTCACACACGTTCGAATCACCTTCCAAACTTTAAATCACTTCAAACTCAAATCCTCTTACGAATTCCGGTTTCTCTCAAACCTCTAAAGTCTCACAGGCTCGAGCGCCTCACAGACTCGAACATCTCAACCTCTCCATCATATTAAGATTCAAATGTCTCACAGACCCAAGTGTCTCACAGACTTTGAAATCCCATACCTCCCACTACATAAACACCCCAAATGTCTCATAGACTCGAGTGTCACACAGACTAATCTCTCACACCCAAAACTTCAAACCCTTCAAAACTTCCAAAACCCAAAAACCTGAACTACGTAAGGTCTGATCTCAATAGGGAGTTGAGTACGTAGGCAGCCCATCTAGGGTGCGACCCCACTCCAAACAAAAGACCCCTTTCCCCCTTTGAGGTGGCTCTCATATCTCTCAAAACATTCAAACCTCTTCGAATCCCACAAACTTCTAGCCATCAGACTCCAAGTCTTGTCTATTCACTCAATCCCAGACTTTTCCCAAATCTTCATTATGTACTCATCCGAATTCCCCAATTCCCTCTTCTAGGCGTTGGCTTGGCAGAAAAGCTTGCCTCATCCACTCTCCATCTCTTCTTATCCTAATCCTATCCTTGGCTTTTAAATGAATCTCTTTAACAAGGCTTTGAAAGAAGGTAATCCCGACAATTGGAGACCGAGGTTTCCTCGGGCACCAATCCGAAGTCGTGGTTGTTGCCACTTCTAAGGGGTGTAACCCAGTGCGAACCCATATAGAATCTCTACAAATGACCAGATAAGTCCTATCCATAGGCAACAATTTCAGAGTCAACCAACGGTTCTTAGAACCCTCCTTCCCTTCCTTCCTAGTATCTTAGGTCAAACTAGGTGGCGACTCTTGTCAATTCCGCCTTATAGAGGCACAAGTCCGCGTGGAGCCCATTGAGAGCGGGTGTAGTGTTCACTAATGCTCCCCATATGCTTTCTGGGAAAGACGGACGATTTAGTAGGTATTTGAGGGATGCCAATTATAACGGGCTCTCACCCTCCACAGAATGGCATTTTAGGATCTAGGCTTCTCAGTCAGACCATATTTAGATAGACCCCCCTCATACTGAAAAATCACCCTCCACAGACTGGGCTGGTTGTTCTGAGGATCGACCGACGACTACTGGCTTTTGCATCTACCTTGGTCTCAACCTTCTCTCTTGGAAGTCGAAGAAGCAACCGACTGTCGCTCGATCCACCACTGAAGCCGAATATCGAGCGATTGCCCACGCGACGTGTGAAGTTATTTGGATACAATAATTAATGGCGGATTTGAGAGTATTCTTACATCACCCTCCGATTCTGTGGTGTGATAATTTGGGGGCGACGTATTTGGCTTCAAACCCCGTGTTTCATTCTCAGGCAAAACATATTACTTTGGATTTTCACTTTGTACGGGAGCGTGTTGCTAACAAGACTTTGAGCGTTCAATTTATTCACATAGGAGATAGAAGGCTGACATCTTAACCAAGCCTTTGACCACAACTCATTTTCAATTCCTTCGTTCAAAACTCAACTTGTTGGAGTTTCAAACACGGGGGCATAATAGTCATACATCCAGGCCCAGCCCAAAGTTGAGTCTGATAGTCTAGTACATAATATAACAAACGAGTTTGTACAAACTGAACAGAAATAGTCCATTTCATTTACACTTTACAGCTCAGCGTTTTGGGTTAATAAAACCCTACTATAAATAGACAATACTACTGTACAACCGTCATATCAGAGGATCAAAAATAAAGAATACAATTTATCAAAGTTTAGGCTTGTGTTCTTCCTTCACGTTTTAGCATACCCAGCTTATCAATTTGAATACTCATTGTAGTACTGAAGTTCAGCCAAATGAAACTTTCTCATAATTCAAGGTGATCAAGAATAGAGAGGGAATCACATATCATTTACTCCTGGTCAATACCACAATGTTTTCTTTCATCAAGAAGGGGAACTTGTAAATGTTTAAGCTTCGATGAAGCTAACTCACCCATAAATTGAGTTATTATTGAAGAAATGCAAGATTCATACTTTATCTTTTATTACTGGGATATTTATTCAATGAGAACTCGCTAAATATAGTGTTTCATATATCGAAAAGGATGAGAAAGTAGGAAACTGATAAACCTCGATGTATATTATTGAATGTATAATGTGTTGTGTACAGTATAAAGGGCAGACAAACTATTTATACACACATGACAAATATAACCGTTGCTATCTGGTAAGACTATACAGAGAGCAAACTATTAACAAACATGTAACAAAAGAAATGTTACAATGACATAGGGTTGAGTTAGGTTCCTAACACCCCCCTCAAGATCTAGGTGCCTTCAGTAGGTAGATCTTGTAGTAGGAAGAGCCCAATGTCATGCAGAAGTGAAGTGTAAGTTTTTCCAGCAAGGGGTTTTGTAAGAAAATCTGCTAACTGATGCTTGTTGGAGATGTGCTTTACTGCAACTAAGCCTTCTTGAATTTTCTGCCGGACATAATATATGTCTATCTCGATGTGCTTTGTCCGTTGGTGCTGGACAGGATTTTTGGCGATATACTCGGCGGACTTGTTATCGCAATGAACTGGTATAGGTTGAATTTCTGAAACTCCTAGTTCAGCTACCAATCTGCTAATCCATGCTAGTTCGGTGGTGACAGCTCGCATCGCTCTGTATTCTGCTTCTGCGGAAGAAGGGACACACTGCTCTGTTTTTTTATTTCCAAGCAATTGGGGATCCTCCAAGCAGAACATAGTATCCAGAGACCGATTTTCTAGTGACTGGACAACCTGCCCCGTCACCGTCACAGTAGGCAAGGAGGGAGTAGTCTTGTTTGTTGTTCAGGTGTATACCATACTGCAGTGTGCCACGCAGATACTGAAGTGTATGGATTGCTGCCTTCAAGTGTTTGTCCTTGGGTTTCTGCAAGAATTGACTTAGTAACTGAACAGTGTAAGCAATATCAGGACGAGTATGTGTGAGGTAATTCAATTTTCCAATTAAATTGCGGTAAAAAGTGGGGTTTGGGAGGATCTCACCATCATTTATACCCATTTTTTCTGATTGTTGCAGAGGAGAGACAAGGTTGTTCTTGCTGAATATGTTGTGTTATGTAAGTATTTCAGTACAGAACTTTCTTTGGGATATAATCATACCTGAATCAAGAAATAAGAATTCCATTCCCAAGAAGAAATTCAAGTTACCCAGATCTTTAATTTTGAATTCCTGATCCAACCTTTGTTTGACAGTTTCTATCTCATTAGTATCATTACCTGTTATGAGCAGGTCATCTACATATATAGCAAGAAAAGTTACTTTATTAAAGTTTTGTTTGGAGAACAAAGAAGAATCATTTTCAGATTTAGTGTACCCAATATTTTCTAAAAAATGACTCAATCTTGCAAAACATTGACGTGATGCTTGTTTTAACACATAAAGAGATTTCTTTAGTGTACAAGCATTTGTATTCTTATCAGTTTGTAAACCTTTTGGAACTTGCATATATATCTCTTCATGTAGATGACCATGTATGAAGGCATTGTTTACATCAAGTTGATGTATAACCCAATGTTTTTTAACAGCAACAGCTAAGAGAATTCGTATTGTTATCTTTCTCACAACTCGTGAGAATGTTTCGGTATAATCTAACCCATGTTTCTGGTTGTATCCTTTAGCCACAAGTCTAGCTTTGTATCTTTCTAGACTTCCATCAGCTCTAAGTTTGGTTTTGAAAACCCACTTACATCATATGGCCTTTTTGTTTTTAGGGAGTTTTGTGAGTTCCCAAGTTCCATTTTCAGTTAAAGCTTGTAATTCCTTGTTAATGGCTTCTGTCCAGTGTTGATGTTGTGAGGCTTCCTCATAGGTTTGAGGTTCTGTGAGATCCAGTATTTTATCAAAAGAGTGATTGTTTTGAAGTGATAAAGCTACTATGGAGAAGCTGGGTGTAATGTCAGTGAGAGTGTGTAGAGGTGATTTGCTGTTGTTAGATTGGCTGAAATAGTGGTTGATCCTAGTCCTGAGAATTTGTGTGAAAGGATCTTGTTCTAACTGAGCAGACCCGATTTGATAGTCCTGAAGATAAGCTGGTGGGTGTTTAGGACGTGTGGATCTTCTGGGTGCATTTTCTGGTGCTTGAAAGGAAGAGTCTTGGTTGTTTTCTGTTTCTGTATTGGCATTGGTTTCAGCAATGGGAGGACCAGTGGGTGTGTTTTGATCTGGTGGTGTATGGAAGGAATCATCCTCATCAGAGGCATAAATGATAGATGGCTGATCTGTGGTAGTTTCAGTAGTTGGAAGAAATTTGGTAATATCAAAGTCTGGATTTTTGTAAAGAAAAGTACTTTCATGAAAATAAACATCTCTAGAGATGATGATTCTCTTGTCCTCAAGTCTTATGAGTTTGTATCCCTTTTGTCCTTTGGCTAGACCTAGGTTAATGCAAGGGATAGACCTTGATCCAAATTTCCCTTGTTTTTGTCCTAGGATAAGAGCATATGCTAAACACCCAAAAGGCTTGAGAGAGTTGTAGTCTACTGTTTTGTTATACAAGACTTCAAAGGGTGTTTTTCTTTGAAGGGCAGAACTAGGTAATTTGTTAATTAAATTAGTAGCAGTTAAAATACACTCACCTCAGCAATCTAATGGAACTTGGGACTGAAAATATATGGCTCTAGCTGTCTCCAAAAGGTATCTATGTTTTCTCTCAACTATCCCATTCTGTTGGGGAGTGTGAGGACAAGAGGTTTGATGGGATATTCCTAAGGTTCGAAAGTAATTTTTTCCTTCATTTGAACTTCCTAGTTCAAAAGCATTATCTGACCTAATGCATTTGACCTTTTTCTCAAACTGTCTTTCTATAAATGTTATAAAGTCTTTAAGGAATGAAAAAGCTTCACATTTGTGTTCTAGGAGCTTAACCCAAAGAGCCCTACTTTTATCATCCACTATACTAAAAAAATATCTCTTGTTGTCATAAGTAGTCTGTCTAAAAGGACCACATATGTCAACATGTAAAAGATCCAGTATTTCAGCACTAGTAGTTTTAGATGATGGAAAGGGGAGCCTGTGGTTTTTAGCTCTATTACAGCTGTCACAGAAAAATTCATTATCCATTTTATTTCCTTTGACCAGATTTAATTTAAGGATTTTTTTAAGAGGTGGATGTCCTAATCTCAAATGCCAAACATAAACGTCATTTTTTACAGCAGAAATGAGACATTCTTTATTCACAACAGCTGTTCTGTCATAGACATCAAAATTGTGTACTTCAGACGCATCACATTGTTCTCTATTATCAACAAGCAATCTTCTTACACCAGAATCTATACATTTTTCTTTTCTCTTGCAGATAAAAGCATCTAAACAATCAACCTCAAGAACATACAAGCCTTTCTTCTCAAAACGTATATTGACATGGATGTTGTTATCAAGGTCCTGCAGAACACAGTTATTATCATACATCAATATTTTGGCATTTATTTGTAAGAGTAACTTCCTAACAGACAGAAGATGAAATCTGAAGCTTGGAACGTAAAGGACCTTTTCTAGCAAACAATTTTCAGTCAATTTTACGGTTCCAAAACCTTTTATGCAACCAGGGTGCCCATCGGGCATTCTCACAGAGTTATCATAGGCAACAAAATTATCATCAACAAATAGAATAATATTTCCACAAATATGATCCGTAGCACTTGAGTCTATTATCCACATGTTTATGAAATCTGTTATTAGACTAGAAGTAAGGGAAGAGATTAGTGTACCCGCAAACTGATTGTAAAAATCAGGTTCTTGTTTACCAGTGGAGAGACTCTGCTCTAGGTACGCATTCAAGGAAGCCAATTGTCTCTGAGAGATCCCTGGAACCGTGGTCTTCTTATCTTTGAAGAAGGTTGTTAGGGCTTGAAGTTGCTCAGAATTAAAGCCTGGAACGGGAGATTCTTCATCTTGGTCTTTATGCTGGTCTTCAGAGACAGCAGCAACAATTGGTTTCTTGAATTTTGATGGTATGTTCTTCCAATGACTAGGGAATGTCCCCTTTACCCAGTAGCATTGATCGTAGGTGTGTCCCGATTTCTTACAATGTGCACATTTTCCCTTGCTCTCATTTCTAGGGTTTCTGTCTTGACTTATTGTGCTACGACTTCCCGAGTTAAGGTTTGTATTGGCAAAGACAAGACTTTCTGGGTTTTCAACTTTCTTCATCTTCTGTGAGTTTCGATGATTTTCCTCTTGCCTCAACATGGAATACACATGGTCAAGTGCCGGTAAAGGGGTCATCATCAGTATATTACTTCGCAGAGATTTGTAGCAGCTATTCAGGCCCATCAAGAAATCAATAATCCTTTCGTTTTCTTGTTGTTTAAGAACTTGCGCAGCGGAACCACAAGTGCAGGGAGCGATGTTGGTCAATTCTTTTTGTTCATTCCAGATCTTCACCCAGCGTGTGTAGTAATCATTGACACTCTCTGTTCCTTGCTCAATTTTGTGCGACTCCTGTCGAAGGACATACAGACGTGTTCCAGGTGGATCAGCCCAACGCTCGCAAAGGTCTGCTCATACTTGCGCGGCTGTTGCGAAGTAAATCATGCTCTCTTTTATCGAATCGTTTAGGGCTGAGAAAAGGCAGGCTAGGACCATACCATTGGCTTTGTCCCAATCGCTTCATTTTTCCGGAGGATAATCATCTCTCTTGACTGCTCCAGTAACAAACCCTATCTTCGATTTAGTGGATAATCCAACGAGGAAGGCCCGTTTCCATGTTGCAAAACCGGTTCCTTTGAATTTGTGAGCAAGAAGTGTTCCTGGGCTATCAAATGGGTGAACGTAGAGGATTTTATCCTTTTCCTTCGAAGTCGATTCATCTGTGGAGTCTTTATCGTCTTTCTTCTTGTTTTCTGGTCCCTTGAGTGAAGTTTCTTCTTCCGTATCTTGATTTAGGTCGGACATGTTTTAGGGGAAGAAAGAGATGGAGACGACTCGAAAGAAAGGGAGAAAGATCGGCGGTGGCGTTTTTGTTTTTCCGGTGAGGTAAAAAGACCTAATTCCTAATCGCTCTTGATACCATGAGAAAGTAGGAAACTGATAAACCTCGATGTATATTATTGAATGTATAATGTGTTGTGTACAGTATAAAGGGCAAACAAACTATTTATACACACATGACAAATATAACCGTTGCTATCTGGTAAGACTATACAGAGAGCAAACTATTAACAAGCATGTAACAGAAGAATGTTACAATGACATAGGGCTGAGTTAGGTTCCTAACAAAGGAAGACATTGTAAGTGTAATGTTTCGATTTCAAACTTGTCTTGATAAATCTACTTGTGATTGCCTTGATCAAAGTTGTCGGATTAATATGGTTGCATCTTAGCTTTGATACGTGCGTATAACGATTTGAAGACTCGGAAAAGATGCTCCATGGAATATCTAAGAAAGATGCTATACATAATATTTTGTATATTGATTCTAAGGAGATCCCAATATGAAATTAGCGCATAGAGAGTATGTTAAACGATAGATCCGATATGATATTTTTATCTTGTCATTTTTGTTTTGTACGACCTGAATTAGTTATGATTTTGTGTGAGTTACAAGTATATTGATAGGACTCTTTGCGTGTGTAGAGAGTTGGGCTTTGTCATGCAAAACGAAAAATAGAAGTCATTTAGAGAGAAAAGTGAAATACCCCGTAATTAAAAATAGTGATTAATTAGGCTAATAAGTAATTTAGAAGCTTAATTAAGTATAAATAATCATGAGGGAACAAATCCCGAAGAAAATGGATCCTTAAAACAGATTAAAATCGCTAACGAACCTTAAAGCGCGTTTTTCGAGGTAACCGAGAAAACGTGACTTTAAGCGGGTCAAATAGACTCGTAACAATTTTGGTCAACTAAATAATCATTAATAAATATTAGTGAAGCTTTAGAGCCAATAAAATCAATAAAACGAGAAATTAGTAAAAACTGTCAAAAACGGGAATTGTGGGGTAGAAACATAAATAACCAAAACTTATGTGTCCACTTTGAAAATAAAAAGTAAAAGTGGTATGTGTGTGCTGTGTGTGTCCGATGGGGACTCCCCCCTCTCACACTCTCTACACACTCACTCCCTTATTTACAAAACAACAAAAGTAATAAAACAACTACTTTACTACTTACTCACATATCTCACTCTCCTCCTACCTCACATTCTCTACACTCACGTACAAGCCCTCCCTCACTCTCTACTTTTCCTTCTTCTTCTTCCCAAGCGATTTCCATGGAAGCTTGAGAGAACCCACTAAAAACCTCACTTCTCTCCTCTTGTTACTCCCCTAAATCTCTTCCAAAAATTATAAAAACTACACCATTGGAATCCTCTCATCAAGAGCAACAATTCTCTCTTTTCAAAATCTGAAAAGGAGCATTTTCGTTTTCATGGGTATGTCCCATTTGGAGCTTCAAGACAACCACTAGAACCACCTCCTTCTCCTTATTCTTTGGAGGTAAAAATATTCTTAAAACTCCATCTTTTTCTAGCCTTTGTGGGCAAAACGAATTTAGACTAAACCCTTGTTTGGTCCCTTGTGTTCTAGCCGATTTTGGGCACTCTTGAAGGAGTTGGAATCTTGTTCTTGAACCACTCCAAGCTTTGTTTGCACTCTTGGAAGGTAATGAATTTTCTAAACCCTAAAACCCACATTAAGAGCTTAAATAATGTTAGGGTTAGTTTTTAGTATTGAAGTGTGTATATATATGTGGGCTGTAGTGTTAGAATTTTGGTTGCTAAACCGGTGGAAAGAGGAAGAGGAAGGAAAGAGAGAAGGAATAAGGAAGAAGTAAGGAAGAAGAGAAAGAAACTAGAAGGAGAAACAAGGTAAATTAAGCTCTCTTGTGTAGTCTTGTATATATATATATATATGTGTAACAGATTTTGAAAGAGTAGAATTTGCATTGTAAAAATTGTAATGAACAATAATGTAATGTGGAAGAAGAATGGGATTGCATTGAAGCCTTAAAAGACACTTAAAAACTGTTACAAACTAGATTGATGAGTAATGTTGAGTGCAGGAATTTTAGTAGTGTTTTAATGTTTAGTAATTATGTATGAGAGCTTGTATATTGGTGATTGTTGAAGACAGGTGAAGAGATGATAATGTGTGAATAAACAATGTGGTGAGAGTGTATAAAAATATAGGGGAGACTATGGTAAAATTTGCCTAGGATTTGAACACTTAGTGAACTAGAAACTAGGTGACTAATGTGTGTGTGTAACAGATTTTGGTTGAGATAGATAGAGGGTAGATTGGGAGAGATGATTAATGTAGTTGTAATGCATTAGAGGTGCTAGGAGTGACCTTAGAAGAGGGAGTTATAGATGGGGAGTGTTAGTGTCAAAATCTGTAGCAAAATGAATGAGGGAAGAACACAATGTGAGTGTTGGATTGAAACTAGGAAAATTGTGTGTATAAATTGGTATAGGAATGAGTGATGAGTTTGAATGAACTAATTAGGAGGTTTATTAGTGTTATAACATGTGGGAATAAGTGTAGGAACAATGGGGAAGTAATGGGTAAAAGATAGAACTGAAAACAGAAATAAAAATGCAAATACTGGGCCGGACCGACCTTGGGACCGGACTTGCAAGGTCGGTCGAGCCCAGATTTACAAAGACGGGAAAGCTTCTGGAATGGACCGAACTTGCGACCGGACTTGCAAGTTTGGTCGGACCAGAAAATTCTCCCGTCTGTAACCTACTGGAATGGACCGACCTTGCGACCGGACTTTCAAGGTCGGTCGACTCAAAATTTTTCCGTCTTGTAAGCTACTGGAATGGACCGACCTTGCGACCGGACTTGCAAGGTCGGTCGGGCTAAAATTCGCCTGTAACGAAACTTACTGGAATGGACCGACCTTGGGACCGGACATGCAAGGTCGGTCGACTCCAGAATTTCGAAACCAAAACTTACTGGAATGGACCGACCTTGGGACCGGACTTGCAAGGTCGGTCGGCCCTGAAATTTTCCAGCGTAATTCCTTACTGACTTCGACCGACCTTGGGACCGGACTTGTAAGGTCGGTCGGGTCTTACAAAAAAAATTAATTAAATTAATAATATGTATATATATATATGTATACCCTTATATATATATGTACATGTATGTAAGTAAGCCAATATTAAGTAAGAAAATAAAACTTAAGGTAATGAAAATAAATAAGTATTGTAAGAGTAAGAAGTAAAAGGACTTAGTAAGTATGGATTAGTAAACATAGGAGTAATTGAATTAAGTTAATGATAGTTAGATTAATCATTCGATTGTATGTATATCATAGGATTTGATTTGTGACACCGGAGGACGTTCGGAAACACGTACAACGGTGAACGGTATGAATTCCTCATGCCCCGTATGCTATCTTGGTTACTCTGATTTGTGTGTTGTGTGCTAATTGATCACCAAATAAGATAAAATGCACGAATCGGAGTTATCATGTTTACTTGTGAATATGTAGTGTTGTATCTTGTTGTATATCTTTTAACCATAGTTTGTATAATTCATGAAATGTATGGATGAATATGAGTGTGTGTATGCATGATGTATTGCATTGTGACCGAATGCGTTGTGATTGGACTTCTAACTTATTCCTAACAAGCTAACCAATCTAACTTAAATTGGTAATTAAATTGGAATGAGTAGAAGTCCGATATAGTTTCGGCCACGCGTGAGGATGAGGAGACACAAGAGGTTGGATCCGATTCCTGACTCTTAAACTGGTCCGCGGCCCAAATCCCTTAAGTGGGTAGCATCCCGGATTGGTGAGTCAAGTAAATCCCGGAGGTGGGACGGAGTAGTCCCCAGGGCCGGAGGTCATACCGACTTAACTTGAGTATAAGTAAGTAAGTAAGAATGAGTAAGTAAAGTAATTGAAAGTAAGTAAGTGTAAGTAAGAGAAAGTAAGTGAAATGAGTAAAAGAGTAAATAGCATTCCGATTAACCCGGATGCGTAATTTGGCTAACAATGTGAAGGTAAGTAATGCACTATTGTATTGATGCCTTGAATTGTGTAATGAATTGTATAAGCATGTATGTTGTATGTAAAGCATGTATGTATGAAAATAATGAACCGCATGTTTAGTGGACGTCAAATAGTCGGCGTGCCCTAGCTAGCACGCGGTATATGCGGAGTTCATGCGCAGCTTTTGCTGAGCCCCTTGGGGCACTGTTTTTACTACACGCAGGTACAAGAGAAGGATGAAGGTCATGAAGAGATGTAGCTAGTTCTCTGATTTTCTTTTGGATTGTAAACAATGATTAATGAATGGTGTACTAAGTAGTACACGGCTGTAGCTTTTGGATTAGCCGGTGTACCATGGGGTACACCTTTTTGAATAGTGGAAGTATTGGATTGGGGGTATAGATGAGTAGCTTTAGAAACTCATTCTTTTGGGAAGTTGAATTTGGATGTGATTGAATATACTTAAATACTCGGTGATCCATTGATGTAAGTATTCGGTAAGTGGTATTTTGTAAGTAATGTAGTAGCTCGGTATATTATGTTCATCAGACCGTTACTGTAAGTAAGGTAAGCCTAGCTAGCCGTATGGGCGGTTAGCGGCGTTGTATCACCCGCCGTAGTAATGGTAGTATTTCCGCTGCGAACTGATAGGATTAACAGGACGATTAGACGGTAAGTGTAGGATTAACGGTAGGGGTGTTACAAAAAGTGGTATCAGAGCGTAGTAACGCTCTGATGTCCTAAGTTACCGAGCATAGGGGATTACCGAGTTAGGATTTCAACCGTCTTAAGACGGATACTTAGAAACCTAACTAGGAACTACCGTTGTTAACAACGGATACCCTTGACGTTCTTAGGAACGATACCTTATTTAAATTCAAGACCTCTTGGTCACATGTACAAAGCCTAATGTGGATGTTAATTATTCAGATGTCAGGAAGAGGTCCAGGTCGCCCTAGAGGAGGGGCCAATGACGGACCCAGCGCGCAGACGATAGCAGAGATTGTCGCCGCCACGGTAGCGCAGATGCTACCACAAGTAATCAATGCTATGCAACAAAACCAGCAAAACCAGCAGACTCAAGAGGGGCCAATCCCTCCCCCTCCACCCAGAGAAGCTAACTGGGTAAAAGTTGTAGCGGAACTCCGCCCTTCTTGCTTTAGGGGCGAGAGTGATCCGGCTAAGCTAGAAGCCTATATATCCGAGATGGAGACGGTGTTCAAAACCCTCGAAGCTCCTGCTGGAGTTCGAGTCAGAGTTGCTGCTTATTATCTGAAAGATGCTGCTATGGATTGGTAGAAGCTTGTCAAACATGAGCACGTCAATGACCCCACCTTCGATTGGGAGTCTTTCGCATCTCTCCTCCGATCCAAATACTATCCGGAACATGTAAAGACTAAGAAAAGGCTAGAGCTGGATGCCTTGAGGATGACAGACAAGATGTCTGTGGATGAGTACTACCGCACCTTTACCTCCATTCTCCGTCTTCTACCCGACCTTGGGTACACCGGCCAGGTGTTGGTCGATCGCTTCTATGGCGGTCTGAGCCATCGCCTTCGGTACGGTATGGGCTACACGAGATTTACCGCCCTTCAGGTAAATATCAGTTAACCCTTAGTACCATATCAATTCCTTAAATTCCTTGATTTCATTGAATCTCTTCCTTATCCTTTCTTAAATGAGAATCCCGGCTAATACCTGAAACTTCAGGAGTGTTATCACGCGGCTTCTCGCGTTGAGATCACTTGCCAGCTAAGGGATGAAGAAACCGCGCTGAAGCGCAAGGCCAACAACAAGAACACCAATGGCGAGGAGCAGAACCAGGGTAAAAGCTGGAAAAAGAAGAAAGGGAAGTTCTTTCATCAAACTCAAAAGAACTTCCCAAGTGAGAGCAGTGCCCATGCTGAGCAGGGCAAACCAGTTAAGCTGCTTCAACTAGGTTCATCTGCACCAGTGGCCGCAAAACCACTGAGATCACACCCACCAAAGGGTAAACTTCTATTCCTAAATCGTATTCTTACAAGTACCATATCTAGTATATCCACGCACACATGTGCTAACCCTCTAAACCTCAGGTTCTGGCTCCGGGTTCACCAAAACCTTCTCTGATGGCCGCACCTATGTGTGCAGAAAGTGCAACCAGGACTATCCCGGCAAAGACTGTTATGGGAGAGAGATCAAATGCTACAACTGCCAGAAACCAGGACACACGGCCAATAGATGCCCAGAAAATGCTAAGTCGAAAGGGAACTTCCAAAGCTACAAGCAGAGGGAAGGCAAGGAGGTTGCGTCTGGCGATGCACCGACCCAGCAGGCACCACAGGGACAGGGATCCCGGGGACCTCAGCGGGTGCACCTCAGAGGCAGCTTGTCCTTCATGTTATCGACCGTGATGGGTCCGGTTCTAAGTCCGGCCCAGGTAATAATCTAAACCTTTAATCCTTGAAGTAGCATGCCCGAGTAGTAGAGTAACTGTTTGAATGAATGCATGAGTAAATAAAATGAAGTGTATATTAAGCATGAAATGAAGTAGCTGAAACTAGTACTCACCATAGATGAAATTTATAACCATAGGAAGCTTTAGTATCTGTTATCCGATACCGGTAAACCTGAATCAAGAAGAGATCGACATCACCAACCACTACTACACCAGCGAACAGTGTCAGGTCATCCAACCAGGTATGATCTTATTAAGGGGATACCTGACACCCGAAGCGCAAATTTCAATCATCCGATGATGCAACGAGCTAGGAACGGGTCAAGGTGGATTTTACACACCCGAATTCCCCGGTGGAGCGAAGATGAAACTGAAGATGATGTGCTTGGGAAAGGACTGGAATCCTTATACCAAGACATACCAAGAGACACGAACACAAGATGGAGCAACGCCACCGATAATACCTCCAGAGTTTCAGACACTCGTCACACAAGCAGTAGAACTTACACAACAATGTGAACATGAACCGATCCCCGCACTTGAAGCGGACCTCTGTATTGTCAACTTCTATGAGAAAGAATGACGACTTGGGTTACACCAAGACAAGGACGAGACAGCGGAATCTCTTGAACAAGGAGTGCCCGTAGTGTCTTGGTCCATTGGTGATGACGCCGTATTTATGTATAGCGAGCAGAAGCGTGTGGACCTCGCACAGAAATTGGTATTGAGATCAGGAGATGTCCTAATCATGGGTGGAAACTCTAGGATGCTGTATCACGGGATCAACAAGATCAAGTTGAATACGGCACCGCCGGCAATAATCAATGCCACACACATGAAACCAGGACGCCTGAACCTTACCTTTAGAAAGTATTAAATTCATAGTATCATGTAATCTATTAGTAACGTGTATTAGAGACACGGTATGTATGATGGTTGGTTTATCAATAAAGAGCAGTGTTGATTTAATTCCACTTGTGTCCACCATCAATACTTATCCAATTGTGACTCCAATAGGTTGTGGACTCGGTACCGAAGGTATCCTGAGCATCCTCACCGAAGCGCAAGCCGGCAGAAGCGGCACCATTCTAACGGGAACCTTCCCAGTTAACGGCATTGATGCCAATGTGTTATTCGACTCCGGCGCCTCTCACACCTTCGTATCACCGTCCTTTGTGAAGAGGTTGAAGCTAGATGCGGACGAGCTACCAAATTTTGTGGTTACTCTCCCATCGAAGGAGTGAGTAAAGTGCACCAAATATTATCAATCAGCCACCATCGAAATCAAAAACGAAGTGTTTCCCATCTCCTTCATCGAGTTTAATGGATTGGGATTCGACTTAATCATCGAAATGAATTGGTTGGAGCGGCACAAGGGTAGAATCCTCTGCCCGAGCATCGTTTGCTGCTCAAGAGTCCTTCTGGGTTATAGTATCTTGCCGCCAGAGATCGAGAGAGCCTTCGACCACACTTATATCTGCTATGGCTATGTACCGGGAGCTCAGAAAGGGCCAAGAAGTATATCTGTGTTATGTGCAAGACCTGGAGAGAGATCCAGAGTTCAGTGATGATGTACCGATAGTATCCGAATTCCCTGATGTATTCCCTAAGGAGCTACCCGGCATGCCACCACCGAGAGCAGTGGAGTTTGAAATTGATCTTTTGCCAGGTACCGGTCCCATTGCTAGGGCACCGTACCGCATGGCACCTACTGAAATGACTGAACTGAAGGACAATTATGTGACTTACTCGACAAAGGGTTTATACGCCCGAGCGTATCACCCTGGGGAGCACCGGTCCTCTTTGTGAAGAAGAAGGACGGTAGCCTCCGACTTTGCATTGACTACCGCGAACTAAATGCGGTTACAGTCAAGAATAAATACCCATTGCCACGCATCGACGACCTATTTGATCAGCTGAAAGGAGCATCAGTCTTCTCCAAGATTGACCTCCGTTCTGGGTATCATCAAATTGCCATCAAAGAGCAAGATATTGAGAAAACGGCATTCCGTACCAGATATGGCCACTACGAATTCACAGTGATGCCATTCGGTCTGTCAAATGCACCAGCTAAATTCATGGACCTCATGAATCGTCTATTCAGTGAGTAGTTGGACACTTCAGTGGTTGTCTTCATCGACGACATACTTGTATACTCCAAATCAGCAGAGGAACATGAAACTCATTTGAGGAAAGTGCTTGAGACACTGCGCGAGAACCAGCTGTATGCGAAGTTCTCCAAATGCGAATTCTGGCTAGATCAGGTATCATTCCTTGGTCATGTCATCTCGAGCGCAGGTATCTCAGTTGACCCTTCTAAGATAGAAGCTGTACGATCATGGCCTAGACCCAAGACTGTTACCGACATTAGGAGCTTTCTTGGTCTAGCCGGTTACTACCGGAGATTTGTAAAGGACTTCTCGAAAGTTGCTAAGCCCATGACTACACTGATGAAGAAAGATGCACCGTTTGTATGGACAGACGAGTGCGAGTTATCATTTCATAAACTAAAAGACTCATTGACCTCCGCACCCATCCTTACTCTCCCAGAGGGCATAGAGGGATTTGAGGTATATTGTGATGCATCAGGCAAAGGAATGGGATGCGTACTCATGCAGCATGGCAATGTTGTTGCTTATGCCTCCCGCCAGCTGAAAAAGCATGAGGAGAATTACCCGACTCACGACTTAGAGTTAGGAGCCATTGTCTTCGCCTTGAAGATATGGCGACACTATCTCTATGGGGTAAGCATCACCATCTACTCACAACCAAAGAGCTTACAGTATGTATTCACTCAGAAAGAATTGAACTTGAGACAGAGAAGATGGATGGAATTTCTTTCAGACTATGACATCAACTTGCAGTATAAGGAAGGGAAGGCAAAAATTGTAGCCGATGCCCTGAGCCGTCGAGCACACTCGCTCCATTCGCTACTCGCTCTTCTAGCTTGGTTGACGAGGTGCGAGACGCTCAGTTGAGCGACCCTTATCTAACCGAAATCAGACAAAAGATCGAGAATGGTACATTTGAGAGGAAGAAGTATGACTTCAAGCTACATGAAGATGGTTTGATTCGGTTGAATGGCAGGCTATGCGTCCCCCGAAGCAATGCTGAGCTAAGGGATCGCATCCTGCGAGAGTCACACAGTTCCACATTATCAGTCCATCCAGGAGCCTCCAAGATGTACAAAGACATGAAGAGGTACTTTGGTGGTCTGGGATGAAGTCGGATGTGACCGAATTTGTATTGAGATGCTTAACATGCCAGAAGGTAAAATTTGAACATCGTTGACCGGGCGGAATGGTACAATCGATGCCAGTTCCGGAATGGAAATTTCATGATATCTCCATGGATTTTGTTGTAGGACTCCCACCTGCTAGGGGAGGACTCAACATGATCTGGGTTGTAGTCGATCGCCTTACCAAGGTTGCCAGATTCATACCGATGAAGGACACCTGGAAGGTAGTGAAGCTAGCTGAGCTATTCGACAAGGAGATTATCAGACATCACGGAGTCCCGAAAATAATAGTATCTGACCGCGACACCAGATTCTTTCGAGATACTGGAGAGCTACACGGGAAGCGCTGGGTACAGAATTGAAGTTGAGTACCGCCTTCCATCCTCAGACCGACGGTCAGACAGAAAGGACCATCCAGACACTGGAGGACATGCTTCGGGCATGTGCCTTGGACTTTCAGGGGAGTTGGTTAGACAAGCTTCATCTTATCGAATTTTCATACAATAATAGTTATCATGCCTCGATTAAGATGTCGCCTTTCCAAGCTCTATACGGTATACCCTGCCGTACACCCTTGTGTTGGGATGAGTCAAGCGAAGCGGTCATCATAGGACCGGAGTACCTAGAACAAGTCCAAGCGGAAGTGTAACAAATCTGAGCCAATATGAAGGCAGCCCAAGATAGACATAAATCCTATGCGGATGTGAGACGACGCGACCTTGAGTTCGCCGTGGGCGACCAAGTGTTCTTGCGAGTTTCACCTATGAAGGGCGTATTCCGTTTTGGTCAGAAGGGCAAGCTTAGCCCAAAGTTTGTAGGGCCATACACTAATACCGAAAGAGTTGGATCCGTAGCCTACAGGTTGGAACTACCTGAGGACTTGGGACGTGTCCATGATGTATTTCATGTGTCACAACTCAAGAAGTATATTGCTGATCCTTCTCATGTGCTAGAGCCCGAGAGACTATCCATCGAACCGACCATGAGATATGTTGAAACCCCAGTGAGAATCCTTGATAGGAAGACCAGAGACACTCGCCATAAGTCTATACGAATGGTGAAGGTCCTATGGTCAAACCATGATGTCGAAGAAGCGACATGGGAGTTGGAAGATGCCATGAAGGCTAAGTACCCACAGTTGTTCATAGACTAGAGAGTCTAGCATCTAGCAATACGGGTACGGGTCGTACCCCTTTTAAGGGGGTAGAGCCCTTTTGCTTTTGCATTGCTTCGGGGTAAGCATTGCATAGTGTGTAGGTATTGTAGGTTTTGTATGGCACATGTAGTGCAAATGAATTTGGTATGTGTATGTATGTATGGGTAATGTGTAGTGCATGGATGTGTATGTGTAACGTGTAATGTATCGGTGTAATGTATTGGTGTAATGTGGATTGCGAATTGCATGGTGTATTGTGTAATGTGAATGTGATGGTATGTATGGAAATGATGAATTGTGTATGTGAATTCGTATTGTGCTTGGATTGTGTATGCTTGCAGTGTGAAAAGAAGTAAACAACCTCATAGGTGGTAGTAAGATGCATTATGGCAATTGGTGGCCTAATGAGTAGAATTACTTAAACTATTAACCTTGAGCAACTTTGAGGGCAAAGTTTCTTAAGGGGGGTAGATTGAAATACCCCGTAATTAAAAATAGTGATTAATTAGGCTAATAAGTAATTTAGAAGCTTAATTAAGTATAAATAATCATGAGGGAGCAAATCCTGAAGAAAACGAATCCTTAAAACGGATTAAAATCGCTAACAAACCTTAAAGCGCGTTTTCGAGGTAACCGAGAAAACGTGACTTTAAGCGGGTCAAATAGACTCGTAACAATTTGGTCAACTAAATAATCATTAATAAATATTAGTGAAGCTTTAGAGCCAATAAAATCAATAAAACGAGAAATTAGTAAAAACTGTCAAAAACGGGAAGTTGTGGGGTAGAAACATAAATAACCAAAACTTATGTGTCCACTTTGAAAATAAAAAGTAAAAGTGGTATGTGTGTGCTGTGTGTGTCCGATGGGGACTCCCCCCTCTCACACTCTCTCACACACTCACTCCCTTATTTACAAAACAACAAAAGTAATAAAACAACTACTTTTCTACTTTACTCACATATCTCACTCTCTCTCCTACCTCACATTCTCTACACTCACGTACAAGCCCTCCCTCACTCTCTACTTTTCCTTCTTCTTCTTCCCAAGCGATTTCCATGGAAGCTTGAGAGAACCCACTAAAAACCTCATTTCTCTCCTCTTGTTACTCCCCTAAATCTCTTCCAAAAATTATAAAAACTACACCATTGGAATCCTCTCATCAAGAGCAACAATTCTCTCTTTTCAAAATCTGAAAAGGAGCATTTTCGTTTTCATGGGTATGTCCCATTTGGAGCTTCAAGACAACCACTAGAACCACCTCCTTCTCCTTATTCTTTGGAGGTAAAAATATTCTTAAAACTCCATCTTTTTCTAGCCTTTGTGGGCAAAACGAATTTAGACTAAACCCTTGTTTGGTCCCTTGTGTTCTAGCCGATTTTGGGCACTCTTGAAGGAGTTGGAATCTTGTTCTTGAACCACTCCAAGCTTTGTTTTGCACTCTTGGAAGGTAATGAATTTTCTAAACCCTAAAACCCACATTAAGAGCTTAAATAATGTTAGGGTTAGTTTTTAGTATTGAAGTGTGTATATATGTGGGCTGTAGTGTTAGAATTTTGGTTGCTAAACCGGTGGAAAGAGGAAGAGGAAAGAGGAAGGAAAGAGGAAGAAGTAAGGAAGAAGAGAAAGAAACTAGAAGGAGAAACAAGGTAAATTAAGCTCTCTTGTGTAGCCTTGTATATGTATATATATGTGTAACAGATTTTGAAAGAGTAGAATTTGCATTGTAAAAATTGTAATGAACAATAATGTAATGTGGAAGAAGAATGGGATTGCATTGAAGCCTTAAAAGACACTTAAAAACTGTTACAAACTAGATTGAGGAGTAATGTTGAGTGCAGGAATTTTAGTAGTGTTTTAATGTTTAGTAATTATGTATGAGAGCTTGTATATTGGTGATTGTTGAAAACAGGTGAAGAGATGATAATGTGTGAATAAACAATGTGGTGAGAGTGTATAAAAATATAGGGGAGACTATGGTAAAATTTGCCTAGGATTTGAACACTTAGTGAACTAGAAACTAGGTGACTAATGTGTGTGTGTAACAGATTTTGGTTGAGATAGATAGAGGGTAGATTGGGAGAGATGATTAATGTAGTTGTAATGCATTAGAGGTGCTAGAAGTGACCTTAGAAGAGGGAGTTATAGATGGGGAGTGTTAGTGTCAAAATCTGTAGCAAAATGAATGAGGGAAGAACACAATGTGAGTGTTGGATTGAAACTAGGAAAATTGTGTGTATAAATTGGTATAGGAATGAGTGATGAGTTAATGAATGAACTAAGGTGTATTAGGAGGTTTAATTAGTGTTATAACATGTGGGAATAAGTGTAGGAACAATGGGGAAGTAATGGGTAAAAGATAGAACTGAAAACAGAAATAAAAATGCAAATACTGGGCCGGACCGACCTTGGGACCGGACTTGCAAGGTCGGTCGAGCCCAGATTTACAAAGACGGGAAAGCTTCTGGAACGGTCGGACCAGAAAATTCTCCCGTCTGTAACCTACTGGAATGGACCGACCTTGCGACCGGACTTTCAAGGTCGGTCGACTCAAAATTTTTCCGTCTTGTAAGCTACTGGAATGGACCGACCTTGCGACCGGACTTGCAAGGTCGGTCGGGCTAAAATTGCCTGTAACGAAACTTACTGGAATGGACCGACCTTGGGACCGGACATGCAAGGTCGGTCGACTCCAGAATTTCGAAACCAAAACTTACTGGAATGGACCGACCTTGGGACCGGACTTGCAAGGTCGGTTGGCCCTGAAATTTTCCAGCGTAATTCCTTACTGACTTCGACCGACCTTGGGACCGGACTTGTAAGGTCGGTCGGGTCTTACAAAAAAAATAATTAAATTAAATAATATGTATATATATATATATATATATATATATATATATGTATACCCTTATATATATATATATGTACATGTATGTAAGTAAGCCAATGTTAAGTAAGAAAATAAAACTTAAGGTAATGAAAAATAAATAAGTAAAGTGTATGAGTAAGAAGTAAAAGGACTTAGTAAGTATGGATTAGTAAACATAGGAGTAATTGAATTAAGTTAATGATAGTTAGATTAATCATTCGATTGTATGTATATCATAGGATTTGATTTGTGACACCGGAGGACGTTCGGAAACACGTACAACGGTGAACGGTATGAATTCCTCATGCCCCGTATGCTATCTTGGTTACTCTGATTTGTATGTTGTGTGCTAATTGATCACCAAATAAGATAAAATGCACGAATCGGAGTTATCATGTTTACTTGTGAATATGTAGTGTTGTATCTTATCTTTTAACCATAGTTTGTATAATTCATGAAATGTATGGATGAATATGAGTGTGTGTATGCATGATGTATTGCATTGTGACCGAATGCGTTGTGATTGGACTTCTAACTTATTCCTAACAAGCTAACCAATCTAACTTTTGGTAATTAAATTGGAATGAGTAGAAGTCCGATATAGTTTCGGCCACGCGTGAGGATGAGGAGACACAAGAGGTTGGATCCGATTCCTGACTCTTAAACTGGTCCGCGGCCCAATCCCTTAAGTGGGTAGCATCCCGGATTGGTGAGTCAAGTAAATCCCGGAGGTGGGACGGAGTAGTCCCCAGGGCCGGAGGTCATACCGACTTAACTTGAGTATAAGTAAGTAAGTAAGAATGAGTAAGTAAAGTAATTGAAAGTAAGTAAGTGTAAGTAAGAGAAAGTAAGTGAAATGAGTAAAAGAGTAAATAGCATTCCGATTAACCCGGATGCGTAATTTGGCTAACAATGTGAAGGTAAGTAATGTATGCACTATTGTATTGATGCCTTGAATTGTGTAATGAATTGTATAAGCATGTATGTTGTATGTAAAGCATGTATGTATGAAAAAAATGAACCGCATGTTTAGTGGACGTCAAATAGTCGGCGTGCCCTAGCTAGCACGCGGTATATGCGGAGTTCATGCGCAGCTTTTGCTGAGCCCCTTGGGGCACGTTTTTACTACACACAGGTACAAGAGAAGGATGAAGGTCATGAAGAGATGTAGCTAGTTCTCTGATTTTCTTTTGGATTGTAAACAATGATTAATGAATGGTGTACTAAGTAGTACACGGCTGTAGCTTTTGGATTAGCCGGTGTACCATGGGGTACACCTTTTTGAATAGTGGAAGTATTGGATTGGGGGTATAGATGAGTAGCTTTAGAAACTCATTCTTTTGGGAAGTTGAATTTGGGTGTGATTGAATATACTTAAATACTCGGTGATCCATTGATAAGTATTCGGTAAGTGGTATTTTGTAAGTAATGTAGTAGCTCGGTATATTATGTTCATCAGACCGTTACTGTAAGTAAGGTAAGCCTAGCTAGCCGTATGGGCGGTTAGCGGCGTTGTATCACCCGCCGTAGTAATGGTAGTATTTCCGCTGCGAACTGATAGGATTAACAGGACGATTAGACGGTAAGTGTAGGATTAACGGTAGGGGTGTTACAAAAAGAAAGAGACATAAATCTAGACTATTGTACTTTTGATACTAGAATATGGGTCGATCCAAATCATGTGTAATTGTTGCGAACCAACATGTTCTTGATGATTGATCTATTTGGATCAATTCATGTATGAAGTTTTGAGTCCATCTAACAAGACTAGATCGAAGAGTCCTCATTGTGTAATACTTCTAACATTACATCCATACTGACTCATGTAAGGATTAACATGAATTAACAGATCTCCTAGTAGCCAACCAATAGGCCCTTTTATACTATTACTAGTGGGTGGGCCTTTTTTAAATGTATCATACAAATGTAGCATGAGGTGATTAAGTTTGACCTAGGTACCAACACCTGTCGGGATTAGAAATGCTAGGCAAGCACAATTGCAAAATGCATGAATAATAATGAATAACCAAATGGAACCTATAGTAGAGCAGTTGTCCAGTGTCTCCTTGAGAAATGATACATTTAATATTTGATCAATGACACAACTCAAATGACCTAGATGCCCTTATAGCATTCCGGGTCATAAAGTGAATATAAAAGGAACTTAGGTAATTGAGGATCAAAGAAGGAACTTAGATAACATGTGAGACGTGCCCGACCTAGGTACATTAGTATTAAGGGGATATGAACAAGATCTCACTAGAATGCAATCTTCTTCCTTTAGAGAACCTTAATGGACTCAACGACCTTGAGAACATAAAACAATGATACAAGTGATACCCCATTTGTCTTAGTGGACTAATGTTGATTTTTTTTTTAATTTGACTTGTAGAACAAGTCTATGTCTAATCCCTTTTTGTTTGCGAGGAACAAGAAAAGCACATAAAGTGCATAATAGTGTGCCAATGTCACATAAGGGTTCATAGTTCTTTGAAAAAGGACCGACTTTCCATTTGAGGGACAAACAAAAAAAAATGACAAGAGAGCGAATACCAAAAACCTAATAAAAATTTACCCCCTAAAGGAGGATTGAAAAAATAAAAAATTTAAAGGTGAAAGCCGCTTGATGTGGAGCAAGATGGTCAAATATGATTGAAAATAGAAAATAAAGATCTGATGTCTCATAAATAGAGAAACATTGCAAGATCTAATTGCTTTATAGTTCTAATAAATACAACATTTGAGTTAGAAAATATAATACAACTTCTAATTTGATTTTGGCCCGGGTTTAATCAAATTATATAATCTTTTATTATTGTTATTGGATCCATTCTTGTAGCTTTTAAATGTGTTGTCATACTAAAACAGAGGAGAAATTATATAATCGGTACAGAATTTGAATAGCAATAACCAACAAGGTCCAAAATTAACAAGACAATTTTGATTCAGCCGATTTAAATCAATTTTAAGCACTATTGGTTACGTTTAGTATGAAATTAATATATTATAGAGTATTCAAATCAAGGTTAATTTAATTTTTACCCAATTGAATTCTGTTTTATATATTTCCAGTCTTGATTTCGGATCAAACACCTTTTAATATACCTGGCAAAGGTGACCCGAACCAGAAAAACCGACCCGATCTGAACCCAAATTTAAACCGAATGATGTGACCCGAAATGTGACCCGAATATCCGAACCGAACCAAACCAAAACCGAATCAAACCGAAGTTTGATATACCCGAATCCACCCGAACCGAATTCACCCGAACCGAATTGACCCAAACCGAATTGACCCGAACCGAATTGACCCGAACTGAATTCTCCCAAACCAAATTCACCCAAACCACACATGAAACTAGACAAACTTCCATTATCCTTTTGTTTAAAATTAATATTAAAAATATTGTCATCCAATTTGGTTATTATGTATAACCAATAAACGTATAAACTTTTCAGTTAAGAAATATACTAACCACGATTGATGTGTAGATGTTGAAGAATAAAGATTACAAAACGTACACCTTACTTAAATAAAGATTACAATATCAAGCTTGGGAATGGTTTAAATGTATATGTGTATATATCATCACATCACTACTTAGGTTTCTTATTTTTCCACAAAAGAATAAAGATTACAAAACTTACATCCCATGTAAATATATTTGTATGAATAATTAAATTAAATTAGGGGTAAAAAAATTTGACAAAATAAGAAGATAAAGGAACAACCCCTGCATGGGAGCAATAAACTACTAAAGGACGCCTGCACGAGGCGCGCACGCGAGACGGTGATCGGTGGCGCACACACTACATGAAGTCATGGACGAGTGATGATAGGCGCATAAGGGCACAGGCACAAGGTGGTGATGGATTGACATGGGCGCGCGACGCTCTTTCGAGATGATAGACGCTGACACAAGACGCACACGGGTTGTGACAGGAGCGGGATGGCGGGAGGCACAGGCACAGCGTCGGGCGTGAGGGGGGGGGGGGGTATTGACCACTGATTCACCAAATTTTAAATTTATGCTTGGTCGATAAAATTAATATATCTATAGTTAAAACTTAATATTAAAAATATTGTCATCCAATTTGTTATGTATAACCAACCAATACACAATAGCAATCTTCATCTAGAGTAACACTATATTAAGAGAATTTAGATCCAAATATGAGAATCAATACAAGTTACAAAGGTTGCTTAAATTTGTACTTTAAATTTTGGGAATTTTCACCAAATGCCCCTGAGGTTTAGCCGGTTTTCACAAAATACCCTTGCCTTTTCAGAATTGATATCAGATACCCTTGAGGTTACATTTTTAATATCAAATGCCCTTCCGTCTATTTTCCCACTTGACGTCCGTTAACATTCACTGTTTCTGCCCGATTTACCATGGCCTATAGTTTTTATGTGATACCCTTGCGCATTTACAACGGATAGTTCTATGAAATGCCCCTGCAATATTGTAACGGCTAGTTATTTCTTCCCCTGCGCTTTTATAACAGATAGTTTTATGCCCTTTTTACCAGATGCCCCTGTCATTGACAACGGCTAGTTTCTGGCCTATAAATTCAGAAGAAATCAACACATTGGTTGGCATTTCATTCACAGATTCACAATATGTCTTCCTCACAATCTAGCTATTCAGTCACTGTAGCTGTTGAAGGTAGAAAATGCAGATGTGGGAGAGAAGAGAAGCTGGTGCTAGTTTCAGAAAAACACACTTCATCAGGAAGAATGTATAAATGTTTACATTGCAACAGATGGATAGATTGGGCAAAACCACAACTGATTCAACAAAATCCAGCAACACAAGAACATCATATTCCCAGCCCAGCAGCAGCAGCTTCACATTCCCAACCAGCAAAGCTTAGAGGTAATTAAGCATGAGATGATGAAGATCAAGGAGGAAGTGAAGGACTTGAAGATGCAAATTCAATGGGGGATGAGGGTAGGAGTAATTATATGCATGTTCTATGTATTATTGCTGCTGAAAATGTAAACAAAAACCGCAATATGCTAAATCTACCGCTACCAGAAGAAAATCAGAAACGACATCCAAAATCCCAAAGTGGCACTGGCTTGAAATAGGGAGATTACCGCATATACCTTGTTAGGATGGCTCTGTATCACACCTTAAATCAAACTGGCATCCAAAACCCCAAAGTGGTGTACGATTGTGGTGTATCGGCTTTTTTTGTGTGGAAGAACAAGAACATGCACAGATGGGGAATGCGCTGGGAGAAGAAAATGGGAGAGAAGGCGTCGCTCCTCTCTGTATTAGCTAGCGATAGAGCATGCTGGAGAAGATTAAGCAAATGATTTGCTAGCGATGGAATTCACAGAGGGAGAAGACGCGCACAGGGAGAAGAACATGGTCAATTTGGGTTTTTTTTTCCGGTTTAGGGTTTAGACGAGGGTAAGTTATTAGAACGGGGTAAAAAGGGTAAAACGGGCAGAAACAGTGAATGTTAACGGACGTCAAGTGGGACAATAGACGGAAGGGCATTTGATATTAAAAATGTAACCTCGAGGGTATCTCATATCAATTCTGAAAAGGCAGGGGTATTTTGTGAAAACCGGCTAAACCTCGGGGGCATTTGGTGAAAATTCCCTTAAATTTTTTGTCTATTAAGCATAACGCGGTAAGTCACCCGAATCTGACCCATAACCCGAAAAAACTGAAAAATGCAGAGGCTAACCCGAACCGAAAGCACCCAAACCCGAAATCAACCAAACTGAAGTCACCCAAATTTAATTTTAACCAGATAACCGATCCGATCCAAATCGAACCGAATGATAAATATCTGTAAATTGACCCGAACCGAACCAAACCGAACCGAGTGACCCGAATTGCCAGGTCTACCTTTTAATGCTCTCGCACAAGACCACCTTAATGGTAAAAAACGATGGCCTGTCGACGGGCATATCGGACGCTGCGTGGCATTGAATCTTCGTTTACAGTTGAACTGTAAAAGCAAACGTCTCTCCTCCGCTGTTCCGTTGGAATTTCAAAGTTCTACTTCGTTCTCCCATTCTTCAAAACTTCACCTTCTCTCTCCATCTCCGCTTGGGCTTGTAGTTGTAACTGACAATAATCACTGATCACATCTCCTAGCAATGAAACCCTAATTGCAGTCCTTCAGCTTCAAGTGATCATTGGAACCTCCCAGTGTTAATGCTCTCGCACAAGACCACCATGCAAGTCCAAACTTCTGGTTAAGACCGTCATTTGAAGCTCTGCTCTCGCCTTCTTCTTCGTCGTCCAGGAATCTTCGACTTACTGTTGAAGTTCAGTCGCTATCCAGAAGCTACTGCTAGTACACACTACACACCACTTGTAAACTTTCTTCCGCCCTTCCCTGGTCCACAGTGTTTATTTGCTTGACCAGAAGCGGTCTCGGTCGATTGTGACGGTGTGAAGTCGCGCTTGAAAATTGAAAGAGCATCATCAACTCGTTATGCATACTTATATGAATGCGTAGAAAAAAAATCTTGTGAATTATTAGTCGAGATATGACAAGGTTACTGTATATATTTTCGTAGGTAGAATTTCCATTTCCTGTCTTTTCATTGTTTCGTGTAATTTTGCTGTTCAATCTCCAGGACCTGCCACTGCACCTGGTGCATTGTCGTCGCAATGAGTCTTTCCGGTTTTCATTCTCCCTCTCACCACCACGATATACGTGGCGATGGTGAAGATACAATCACTGGAAGAACAATTCTCCCTTCGCCGGTAATCAACGCAGCCTTGGATACAGTAGACTTGAGACGTGATGTGGTGCGAGACTCTGAAGAAAAGGTTCACTCACAGTGCATGTCGCTGTCACTGTATACCCTGCGGTGGAAGGAGCTGGAAGATCACTTTGCCTCTTTGCGGTTGTCATTTCATCAACTAAGGATGGAATTGGAGAATAAGTTGCAGCTAACGGAGTGGAGAGCTAAGCGCCTAAACACCAAGGAGAAGCAGTTAAAGACTAAGGAGCAGCAGTTGGCTGAGAAGTGTAGAGAGATCGATGCGACTTATCAGTTGATTTCTCAGTGTTATTTGACAGTGTTGGAGAAAAAAAATGAATGCTTGCTGGGTTTGGAGAAGGCTCAGTCAATTGGGAACGGACTGAAGCTGAACTTGAAGAGTGTGGCAGAGAAGGAGAGAGCCTTGAAGGTGCAGGCAGAGGAGATGGAGAAACAATCAAAGGAACTGGATAAAACGGAGGAATCAGGTTGTAGAAAAATGTTCCTTTGCAATCCTGATATGAAGTTGGAGGAGAGGGGGAAAAAGTTGAATGCGATTGAAAGAGGGCTTTTGGAGAAGAGTCTGGACTTAGAATCTCAACAGAAGAAATTTGATGAGAGGTGGCGAGAGCTTGAGAAGAGAGAAATGGAATTGAGGAAAAGGAAGCGATTGTGGAAGAACCAGTTCAGTTGCAGTCTGGTGAAAGAGCCCTTCACGACAAACTTCAGAATTTGGAATCCAAGCAGAAGAAGTTTGTGCAAGAGTACAAGGCCTTCAAGGAGAAGGAGAAGTGTGTAGATAACATGTTAGTTCAGTTCAAGGACGAGCAAGTTGCTCCTTCTGATGTTGATATTAGGTTTATATCACCATGAATGGTATGGAACTGCATCGTTATCTGCATAGGCGTGTCGATCATCTTGACTCCATGCATGAGGAGGTTAAAAGGGCTCTTCTTCTGTCAGCAAACCCTGCAAAGTTGGTCTTAGAAGCTGTTTGCGGCTTTTATTACTTGCCCAATTCAGGGAACAGAGATGAGGTTTTGGGCTTGGAGGTTGTTAGTATATTTTTACTAGAGCAATTAGCGGCATTGAATCTTAAGAATATTTCAGAGGAAGAAAAGAAAGAGCAAGATTGCTTGCCATTGACTGGCAAAGTAAAATTGGAATGAATAATCATCCGCGTGAACATTGCCTGAAGATTTTGGGTTTCTGGCAGCTTGTGGGGACTTACAGAATAGTGAATAAGTTTGATGAGGATGAACTGTTGAAGCTTTTGGAGATGGCTAGTCAGTACAGAGCTTCCAGGGTTCTTTGTGAGAGTCTCGGTCTGATGGACAAGATTCAAGGTGAGTTTTTCCTTCTGGAACTGAAAGTGCATTTTTGATCCATTAGATGTGTGTCTGTGTGTCTATCGTATGTTTCTGTTTAGCTAGTCAGCAAAATCAATGCGCATATTTTGGTAATACAATGATCCTGCACATTTATGAAACACTCATGCCTTCAATATAAATCAAGTAGACTTGCATATTTTCCGCTTTTGCATATCTAGTGATAAGATGGAAGTTAGGTTTTCCAGTTTCTTATGTTTCGAGGAATTTAAGGTTAATGCATGACAAATGGTTATAGGAGTGGTGAAAAGGTTTACATTAGCTGAACTAATGTTCTGCTGTCCGATGTATTGTCTAAACTGCTGCTATGCTGCCCCTGCGCTCATTTGATATTATGCTGTCTAAATTGTTGTTCTGCTGTCACCACTGAATGAATTGGAAACGTCACTGTTGTCGCCGATTGTGATACCCATCCGACATTAAGATACAAGTAGTGATGTGAGTAGATTATAAGGATGCATATGGGTTATCTGTAACAAGATCTTTCACTTTTGTGTCTGATTATGTGTTAATTGTTGACGAGCATTGCTGTCTGGTTGATTTGATAACGGAGTATACCACTGATGTGATTTTTGTTGTCATTTTGGTTTGTTGAGGCAA
>JAIOTZ010001272.1:0-36443 GCA_023374045.1 Limonium bicolor
TAGCAACCCAGCAATAATACTGTATGTTAATTATTCATATAGTTTAAGTGAATAATCAATATTATATTATAAAATTAATACTATGAATTATATTAATTAAAAATATTCAATTATAAGGTTGACTAAGTAAAACAAAATAAATTGAAATTTAAATGATTAGAACAAAATAATAAATGAATCAGTTTTAAACAAAATGATAAATTAATAAAAAAAACTGAATTAAAATGTTAACAATAGGATTAATTTTAACTCAATCAACCACAACAAATCAATTATCCAGAAAACGGAAATCTCTTCACCTATCAATCAACATCCTATACTTTTTTCAGCTGAAACATATAGCTGATGTCAGTTGTCAGTTGAAATTATAAAAAGTAGAGACAAATAATAGTTGATATGACAATTGATGTATGTGACATATAGAGAGAAAAAACTAGTTGATCAAATTTTTGATAATGTCACAAAAGAATGAGGCCATAGTAGTTCAAAAATTGATCGAACACTAGTTATGTATGTCATTTGAAATCATGGTTGTAAAAAACAGTATGGTACGACAGTTTATACGGCGTATCGCCCGTTTTTGCAATTAAACATATAGATATAATCGTATGTAATCCGCCTCATCGAACACCCCATCTCGTAGTGGCGTATGACCGTATAATCATCTATATTTCCGTATTTACCGTATCTTTAAAGTATACGATATAAACTATTGAAGACAACGATTTGACGGAGCAAAAAGTGGTCCCATTCTTTTGTCAGATTATCAGACGAGTTTATTTGATCAGCTAGTTTGTTCTCTCTACATGTCACATACATCAACTGTCATATCAATCATTTTTTCTCTCTACTTTTTCTAATTTCAGCTGACAACTGACATTAGCTATATGTTTCAGCTCCCAAAAGAATTAATTTTTTCTATTAAATCCATAAATAAAAATAACGTTGACCTTATAAAAGGTGTTACTTTAGCAAAATATCATTAACTATAAATTGAGTATTTGTGAGGGTAAAATTACAATTATTCTAATAACTTTTCTATCCTACTATTTTTGTTCTTTTTTCTACTCGGTAATAGTGTGAATTGTTATTAAAATTCACTTATGTAACTTATCTTACATCGATCAACAAAACTTCTACAAAAATTTTATGATTTAAGAATGTGACAAAATTTATAATATATAAATACAATTTGAAGGTATTAATAACAAAATATAAATATTATGTACAAAATGAAACATATTTCATACTTGTTAATATTTATTATAAGTTTTTTATTATTTAAATATTAATATTTCATCTGTACTAGTTACCTGTTTTATCTGCATTGATACTTCTCAGTAGTCCGTATCGAACTCCTATACTGTTTTTACAACCTATGCTGCAAACGAACGAGACCCTACACTGAACTAGGGTTGTTCATTCGGTTCGGTTAACTAAAAATCGATTTTTTTTTGAAATTTGATTTTCGGCTGTTTCGGTTATAACTGAATTAAACAAAATTATGTTCAATAACCAAATTAACCCGACACCGAATTAACCAAAAATCGAAATTTGGTTTACTTAATAATTGAAAACTGAATCAAAAATCGAATTAGTTACGATTAACGTAATAAATTCGTTAACCGAAATTTGTAAAAGTAAACTTACAATTTTCATTAAAAATTTAAAACCAAAATAAAATTCAGTTAATCACAAACCGAAATTTTTAAAAAAGTTATAAAAAAAGTTTTAAAAAATCAATTTTTACTATAATTGAATTAGCCTGTATGGAAAAGTAATGGAAAATTATAAGCAGAATAATTTCAGCGATAGTGTATCCAAAATGCGCGGGTTATTTTGATTTCAGTTGACGCTAAGGTTTCTTACCGAGCATAAAATGCAATTAGATAATATAAGTGGCAATACAAATTCAGACGAATGATGTAGTATGCAAATATATTAAGATGGGATTTAATAAATGTAGTCTTAGTTGCCATCTTGATCAAACTATTAAGTTAATGGAGTGAGCTAGCTGGCATATTTATGTATCCATATCAAGGGAAGTTTATTTTAGCATAAATATGATATTTAGCTCTGTTTGGTATGGTTTTCTATGGTTGTTTTGTAGTTATTTTAGTCTGGTTGTTTTGGTTAGTTGTTTTGTAGTGTTTTGCTGATTGTTGTGTGCTGTTTTTGTGGTTGTTTTGAAAACTGGTGTCCGGCATGTGGCGGTTTCGTATAGCGTACGTGCAATGTGTTTATTATTTTCTATGTTACTATTAAAAATTTTGTATTATATTTTAAAACAATTTTTGTTAAGATGAAAATAAAGAAACTACTAACAAATATAAATTAATATATACATAATTTATACTTCCTCTGTCCTGAATTGATCGTCCTGTTTACTATTTGGATATGTTCTTTTGATTTCAATTTTTAATATATAAAATAAAATAATTTTTAAAATTTAAATTTTGTATAATTTCTTACACATTAAATTATATATTATAAAATTTAGTTTTATAAAATTATTTTATCTTATATATTTATTGAAATGGAAAAAAATGGTCGAGGACGCGGGAGTATCATTCTAACCGTTAATATTCAACAATTACTGTCAAATCAGAGTAGTAATTAAAAAACACACAAATAATAGTTGAAGAAAAGAGGCTTTCCTTTTTGTGCCACACGTCACACATGCGGGAAATGGAACACATCATCATTCATATTTCATACTGCAAATTGCAATACTTTCTGTACTCTGAAACACATTCATCAAGTATAAACTTAAAAATTAAAATCACAGCTAATATTACTCTCTCTGTCCTGAATTCGTCTTGTTTACTATTTGGATATGCTGTTTGACTTTAATTTTTAACATATAAAATAAATTAATTTTGAAAATTTAAATTTTACGTATGATTCTTTACATGATAAATTATATATTATTACAAAATTTAGTTTTATAAAATTATTTTATCTTATATGCTTAATATTGAAGTGGAAAAATGTTATAAAACACATGATAGTCAATTCAGGACGGGAGTACTAATTAATAACCACTATTCATGTGAAACGACTGCTCTTTTGTCCAACTTTATTTGCACTGTTATGTTACCTAGCTTCTCCTTATCTTTAAGGTACAATTGGACCGTTTCCTGCATCTCCCCTTCATTAAATTTGCTATTGATATTATTAGTATTATTATTCCCAGCAAGCTTGGTTTTACGCGTGTAATTTTACTCCACGAGTGGTCGAGGCGACAAAGATGGTGGTGGTGCTCACTGCTAACTGCTCAGCTCCAGCCCAGGTACAGACGTACAGTACTCACTCTTTTCTCATCTCCTTCACTAAATCAACGGCCAACATTCAATTTTGGGGGTGGGTAATTAACGAGTTTCGAGTTAGCGAACGTGACACGATCCAGCGTTGATTTTTTATTGAATTGACTGTCCTGTTTGTTTTATGATATATTTTTTATTCAATATTAATCATATAAGATAAAATAATTTTATAAAACTAAATTTTGTAATATATAGTTTATCATGTAAAGATTCATATGTAAAACTTAAACTTTGAAAATTATTTTATCGTATATGTTAAATATTGAAGTCAAACGACATATCCAAATAATAAACAGGAAGATCAATTTACCACTAGGGAGTACCTATAACTCAATCCCCTTATAAGCTGCATTTATTTTCATCATCTCACTTGAGAACATGGTTATGACTTAGTTCGTTTTTGACATATTTAATAGTAGTATATTTATAATATAAATGTATAGATTTTAATTTAATTCTAAAATTCAACATTTCCCCAATAACCCTTTAAAAAAACAACATTTCACCCATATAAAAACAACCACTATAAAACCAACAACGTCTAAAAATCTTAGAGTGATCGCGACGAGTGACCACCCACCTCCCATTCTGCATTATAAACTATCAATACCTAGCTCTAAGTAGCATAGTTTTCAGGATAGAAAGTAAACTAGTTCACTCCTCAAAACTCTAGAGAGTGGAGAACGCGCTCTCCCACGCGCCTCTCTTCTTTTCTCTTTTGACTTTCGTGTGCAGATTTATCACCTCTGTAACGCTAGCCTCTAGCTCCTCTGCGAGCTTCTTTTTCCTAATGATGGTATTTGCAATATCTCAACCGCGTTGGAATAGTGAACTCTCCACTCACAGCTGCTGCTCAGGGATGGAGAAGTCACGTTGGAATTCAATGCCGCCTGCGTCCCTAGAGAGGATGCCGGTCAGCCCTCCTCCCAGCCCTCTCTCAGACCCGTCTGAAGATGTCAGCGATGTTAATTCCAGTTCGAAATCGGCTGCAGAAAGGGTAAGATCTTGCTCTCTGCTTGATTCTAGGAAAATATTACTAGTGCCTCCTGATTTACTCGTCACTTTGCTCAAGAAACTTAATATACTAGAGAACCCTAATTTCCCATTTCATTATCCGAAACCAAACCCTAAGTCGAACCCGATTAGTCTACTTTTACACAAAATTCCTCCTTTTCTCTTCACGGCGCCACCAATGGATTCGATCATTTCGAATTGCTCGAGGTTGCAACTCCATCCAGCTGAGGCTAATTTGATCGAAGCCAAAGACATTACCAATAACCAGCCCTTCCCTGACCTTACTAAAGCTTTGTATGGAAGACTGTGGAGCCCGAATAGAGCCAACCCCAAAGTGTTACAGAATGTTCTTGGTCAGATCTGGAAACTCAAAACCTATCTTAGAGTTGGTGAGGTGGCCCCAAATCGTTTCTCCTTCCAATTTGCCAATGAAGTTGACCGGAGGAATATCCTTCACAATGGGCCATGGCACTTCCAAAACCGCCTGTTGTCCCTGATGGAACTTAATCCCTTGTGCAATCTGGTAGAACACAACCCGGTTACGACTAATATTTGGGTGGGTATTCACAAGCTCCCCATGATCTTTTTCAATAAACACTCTGCTGTGGAATTAGGTAATCGCATTGGAAAATTTGTGGAGTGTTCTGATAGATTAAACCCCTTATCTTCGAAAACTCTCCGCTTAAAGATTGAGATTAATGTCACCAAGCCTCTTTGCCGTATGCTTCTTGTCAGTACTGCCCAGGGGAAAAGGGTCTGTCGGGTTTCTTATGAAAACCTCCCGTGCTTTTGTTATAGATGTGGGTGTATCACTCATATTATGCCTGATTGCAAAGTCCCTGTTGAAAACCCTAATGCTCCGGACAAGTTTGGACCGTGGTTAAGAGCTGAGCATGCTGAATTGGTCTCCTCTCTGTCTGATGCCCAGTTGCTCCGGCAGTGGAAAGATGAAGGTATCTTGGATAGTTTAACGGCTATGGCTTCCCTAGCGGAGGATCCTCCCTCTGGTATTCCACCATTCTGTCAATGTAGACTTGTCTCTGGCTACTCTACCGGTGAATGTCATCCCGACTGCTGCTCCTCCCCCAATGAATGTGTCTTTCCAGAAAAATTCCCAAGCTCTCGCCCCACTGCCCTCCTCCCTTATTGCTCCTCAGTTAGCCCCTCCTCCTGGATTTGATGTTAGCCCTCAAGGTTGTTCTGCCCCCTCGTGCAACTTATGCCCTATCTCTCAAATTACTCCCCAAAATTCTCCTTTGTCCAATTTTTCCACATCTGTCAACTCGGAGCTCAGAAATGGAGCCAACCATTATGATTGGGAGGCTGCTGTTTCCTCCTTCGAAAACGATTTCAATAAAAAGTCCAAAACCTTGCAAGTCACCCACCCTGATTCGTCCCCTCCTTTCCACATGTTTTCCACAGATCCCTCCAAGCTTTTAAACCACCCTTTCACTTCGTGCCTCAACCCAACCTCAGATACTAATGTTTCCTCTGATTCAAAGAATCTGCTCTCATCCTTGTCCAAAGGGAAGACCAAGTTATTCCCTGACTCCGCTCTCCTCCCCAAACACACTGATGCTTTCAAGTCAAAAAAAAGGAAAGTCCACATAGTCAGACCGCTGATGAACAATTCATCTAACCCTATTTATGAATTGGAGGAATCTGACTACTATGAGACAATCCAAGATAGGGCAGACCCTGATGTCAATCAGGGCTGCCTGGATAAATGAGTTGCATTTTCCTCAACTGCCGGGGGTTGGGTCGCCCCTGTGCAGTTGATTGGGTCTCTAGACTGTTGAGAGATTATAGACCCAAGCTTGTGTTTCTTATGGAGACCCACAAACAAAAAGGAGATATGGATGTGTTGATTAAAAGGTGGCCTGATTTTGAAGGTTGTGCGGTTAGTAGTAGGGGCAGAAGTGGAGGTATTATGCTTCTCTGGTACAAGGAGGTGGATATCACCATGGTTAGTTGGTCTAATCACCATGTTGCAGCTGATGTTAAATTTCCAGGTATGGATCTTTTTCATTTTACTAGTTTTTATGGTTGGTCAGATTGGGGCCTTAAACATCTTTCGTGGAAATTAATTCAAAAGATTAGAGATAGTACGTCCTTGCCTTGGATTATAGGAGGGGATTTTAACCAGATTTTGTTTGAAAGTGATAAAAAAGGAGGGAGACTTAGAGGGGAGGACCAGATGGCTCCCTTTAGAGAGGTCATTTCCACCTCTGACCTTATTGATTTGGGGTTTGTGGGTTATCCTTTTACCTTCACCAACTGCCAGTTAGATTATTCCCTGTCTGAAAGCAGACTGGATAGAGTTTTTGGTTGCCAGAGAGCTCTCTCCATGTTGCCTGGTATGTCTGTCCACCATCTTCCTAGGGAATATTCAGATCACTGTCCCATCCTTCTTAATCTGGTGGGTAGCCACAAAAATCCTAGAAGAATTTTCAGATTTGAGAATGTTTGGTTAGAAGAGAAAAAATGTAGAGATATTGTGGAAGCTATTTGGGGTGTTACCAGTCTTGATTTCATGTCCAACATTCAAAACTGCAAAAGGAAATTATTGGAGTGGAATGGGTGGTCCTTTGCAAAAATTAAAAACAAGATTGGTAGCAAGAAAAAAGAATTGGATGGTATCCAGAAAGGTTTCAAAGTGTGTGGGCGGTGAACAATAGGAAAAGATTGTTAATGGAGATTGAACTTCTTTATCTAAAGGAGGAGGTAAAATGGAAGCAAAGATCTAGGGATCAGTGGTTAAAGGAAGGTGACAAAAATACTGGTTTTTTTCATTCGAAAGCTACTCATAATAGAAGAAGGAATGAAATTTTCTGTCTGGAAGACGATGATGGTTCTATGAAGTATGACTGGAATGACCTTAATCGTATTGCTTCTAAGTTTTTTTCCAATCTGTTTCAAGCTTCTGAGTTTGGTAATAGAGATAACTTAAAAAGAGAAGTGGAAAACCTGATTCCTTCTCATCTCTTTCTTGACCTACTGTGCCCTTATAATTCTGATGAGATTACTCTGGCTGCTAAACAATTGGGTTCCAATAAAGCCCCGGGTCCTGATGGTTTTAATGGGGCCTTTTTCAAAACCTATTGGCCCATTTTAGGCACCCAAGTTATCCAGACAGTTACCAATATCCTGAATGGCAACCCTCTTCCTCCAAACCTGAATAATTACCTCATTGCGCTGATTCCAAAAGAGAAAGGAGCTACAAACCTCTCAAAATTTAGACCTATTGCCCTCTGCAACTTTGTCTACAAAATAGCCACAAAAGTCCTCTCCAATCGTATCCAGCACATCCTTCCCCTCTTAATTTCCCAAAACCAATCTGGTTTTGTTCAGGGTCGTCTTATTACTGATAATATTATCCTAGCTGGTGAATTACATCACAAAATTAGCAACTCAAAAGCAAAGAAATATGGTCTGTTCTCTTGCAAAATAGACCTGAGTAAAGCTTATGACAGATTAAGCTGGGAGTTCTTGGATGATATTATCAATGCTATGGGGTTCCCTGATTGTTGGAGAATCCCGGTTATGAACTGCATCTCTTCTGCTAAAGGTATGGTGATTATTAATGGGTCTCCTGGGAATATGTTTTCCCAGCACAGAGGCATTAGGCAGGGAGACCCTCTATCCCCATTTCTGTTTATCCTAGCCCAAGAGGCCCTCTCTAGATCCCTGAATAATGCTATGAGAGACAAAAAATATGAAGGTATTGCCTTGACAAAACATGCCCCCCAGATTTCTCACTTAGCCTTTGCTGATGACATTATTTTTTATGGGAAGGCGTCTAAAAGCAATTTACTATCTCTGGCCAGTATTATCTCTGAATTCCTTAATGCCTCTGGTCATCAAATTAACCACTCTAAATCTGAGATTGTCTTCAGTCCCAAGCTCCCCATGGCCACAAAAAACCAGTTGGCAAACCTGCTTAATGTTAAACCTGTAGCCACCTTCTCTAAATATCTAGGGCTCCCCCTGAAGATTGGAAGAAATAAAAAACAAACCTTTGAGTACTTGATAGAGTCTCTCCAAAAGAAAATCAAAGGATGGAATAAACCTATGTCACAAGCTGCAAGATCTATTCTTACTGTTAGTGTGCTTCAGTCAATCCCAAATCATACTATGTCCTTATTTAAACTCCCCTGGGTGTTATTGACAAGATTAATTCCATTATTTCTCAATTCTGGTGGTTCGGATCTTCTCAAAGAATGGTTTGCGGTGGAAAAAATGGAAGGAGGTGTGTGCCCAGGCTGATAAGGGTGGTATGGGGTTCAGGAGATTGAGTCCTTCAACAAAGCCCTTTTGGCCAAACAAGTGTGGAATTAATGACCAATGACAATAGCCTTGCTGCTAAGTCTATGAAAGCTCTCTACTATCCTCATGGTGATATTCTCAAGCTTCCAAAGGAAAAAAGGACAGCCCTATTTGGAAATCTCTTCTGTCTGCTATAGAAGTTATTAAGATGGGAGCCTTGAGAGTCATTGGAGATGGGAATAACACAGAGATTTGGAACCATCCGTGGCTATCTAAATCGTCTCCTGTTAAGCCTATTCCTACCCTAGGAGTGAATTCCAGATTAAGATGGTGTCTCAGCTCCTTTCTGAAGATAAAAGTTCGTGGAACCTAGAAATAGTTGTGAATAATTTTCACCCGCTGGATCAGCAGAACATACTCAATACCCCTATCCTCCTGGATTGTAGAGACTCGTGGAGCTGGAAAGGCAATAGAGAAGGCAAGTATTCTGTTAAATCTGGTTATGAGAAGCTGATGGATTCCTGCCATCTGGAAGGCTCCTCTTCTAGATCCCCCCTGTCTCCTCCCAGAAAAATATGATAGAAAAAAATCTGTCCCCACCTAGAGTTGGTCTGTTTGCATGGAAATTTCTGAATGATAGTTTGCCTTGCATGGCTAATATCGCAAAGAGAATAGGAGGCTCAAATAAATGTTTCTTCTGTGGTAAGGTGGATACGGTAATTCACAGTCTGTTTGAGTGTTGGACTTCAAAAGAGGAGTGGGTGGACCTTATTGACTTACCGCAGGCTTTGAAGTGTAACCAAACAGAAATCCAGATTTGGATTAGAGATCAAACTGATAGGTGGGGAAAGAAACATACTTCAATGATGTTTAACAGGATGTGGGCTATTTACGAGGCCAGGAATAGAACTAGACACAATCCCCAACTCCCTTTTTGGAGTGTATCAACTCCAATAAAGCCTTTTTAGAGGCTTATCAATTAAATGGACAGACCACAACAGAGGTTCCCCCTTCAGAGTTTCATCATCGACATATCAATTCAGGAGTGCTGATTTCTGTTTTGTAATAGAAATAGAGGTAGGAATATGATGTGGAGGTGCTATTATCTCACACTCAGGAGATCTCCAATTGTGTTTTAACAGGAAAGCAAGGAGTGAGATTTCTAATAATCTAGCTGATTTGGACTCCATCAAATTCGGTGTCTCCTTGGCTGCCTCAAAGAATATAAGAGATGTGGTGATCCTCATCAACAACAACCATATTTTGAAGAAGATCAAATCGATCCTGTACAAGAAGCAAGATGTCCTCTCTTCTTCTCCCCTGTACTTTTTTAGTTTTTGCAAGGAAGTTAATGTTAGCCTTATGGGATGTAATGATAACTTCTCTAATTTCACTGCTTTTCTTGCTTCTAGACTTAACAATAACTCTTTTGAGTGGAGGGTTTGGCAAAAACATGATTCTCCTCTTAGTATTATACAAGCTGCTACTATGGAAGGAGAAGGTTTCAGAAACCTTGCTCCAATGAATGTAATAGGTCAGTCTTTTGACCCATTTTGAATCCCGGAAGGTAATAGAGAAAGTATCAAGTTATTATCAAAAAAAAAAACTATCAATACCTGCAAATTCCACGTGGGGACATAATTTAGAATTTGCACGTGGGATCAGAAGCGCGAGTATTAGTTTTGATTTTTGTATTGGGTTAAATTTGCCAAATCTATCTCAAATAAATGAGCAGATAGTGAAAATTAATTGATACTATCTATGAAATTATTTAAAGGGTTGGATGAACGGGGAATTAAAGAAAGGAGGAAAATATCAACTACAAACAGAAAGGAGCAGGATGAGATCAATCGAACTGCTGCTCTCTGCGGCATTTACGCACAGCTTAATCAAAATGGAAATGAAATTGACTGGAAGAAGAGGATCCAGTCAGTAAATGGGGAAAAAACATATTTAGTTACAACAACCATAAAAAAATGGGAACATGAATAGTACTATGAAAAACATATTACATACATATAGTATGCTGTAAATTATTGAACCTATTCTCTGACACACAACCATGTGTTTTTTTTTTTTTTTTTTAAAAAAAATTCATAATAAAATATAATATTTTATAATTCAAGATGTATCTTTTTTTTAAAAAATTTATGCCACAAAAATATTTTAAAATCTACAAAATATTATCTTTTTTTTAAATGTAAATAAGATAAATTTGGAGACCCGTTAGGTACACACCCAAAACTTTTATGTCAGTTTACTTGGTCCTAGAGGGTGATACCTAGGCTTAACAATACCGAGAAACGAGGAAATTAATTAAAGATTGCAATAAAAGCCAAACTAAAAGTGTACATGGGCATAGCGTGCAAAGATGCGTACAGGAAACAGAAACAGATGATATCAAAACCATTAAAGAATGCAAATTAAAACTTGGAGTAAATAGTCATGTCTTACCACTACTTATAACTAGCGAAAAAAAACAAAATTTTCTAGACAACAAAGTCTGGAATCCTATTGCAAACAAATTCCAATCATTAATCAAACCTGAGCTAGTTTACAAGTCAGCCTAATTCACTACCATTTTAGTGCTTAAAGAGCAGCGAATGTTCAAGCAGAATAAGGCAAATCCAAACAAAGAACAGGCCTAGACTTACTCACCACGCTAGTTTGTCAATTCACCGTTTCATTCACTTTTATCAGTTGAATCTCATAATCAGGATATGTGCAGAAGCAAACTAAACTAAACCTATATCCCCAAAAAATCTGGTATCGCAATGTAAGAAGCAGAACCAGAGAAAAGAAATCAAAACTTCTGGACAACACATAGCAGAAAGCTAAAATACACACTTCCAATTCCACCAGATCGAGCTTTACTGTTGATTCCTAACATCTTTACTGGAGCTAAAAAAAAGTTACAGATAGGTTATATCATCACAACTTGTATTCTACTTGCCTTCTCTCTTTTTTTAGGAATCCCAACCTAAACAAGTAAGCAAGTTCAACTTCTTACGAGATGCAGAACAGGAGTCATCTGAGTATGATATGCTAGTGATAAGTGTCCAAATTGAGCATGTTTTACAGGTGTATTTCATATATTATATTAGCACTTTTCTTGCTCATTTCTCCACTTTGGTTAGTTTTCCTCTAGTTATGTTTTATTGATTATCTCACGAATTTATTGGTTAAACATGAGGAAAACAAAGCTAGGAGCAAAGTAGACAAAGAGACGAACGCATAGGCGCAAACGGCTCGAAAAACGGAGTCCAAACGAAGAAGCTAGAGCCGGTCAAAGTTCATAAAAGAAAACGAGTCAAGGACTTTTGTCCGTGTCGTGTCCGCTCATTTAAGGCCGGACAAGGGCCGGACGTGAGTAAACACGTCGCGGAACTAAGGCCGGACGAGGGCCAGACGTGGGTGAATGAGTCTGTGTCTTGTCCGAGAAACAAAGGCCGGACGTGGCTGTGTGACGTCCGGGGAAAATAACCCGGACACAGACACGGACAGAAGCAAGATAGGCACGTCCGTGGGAAATTGACAAGACTCAATCTGTCCGTGGATTAATGGACGGACAAAAACAAGGACGCGTGTAAATGCAACGCAGATCCAAAAATTAACGCGACAGACTTCGGTGCTGTTTATCTTCTTCGTTGCGGCGCCTGCAACTTATCCATCTACCCGAGCAGCAATATCAGGCGCCTGCCGACAGTTTCTCACGCGTTCAGCCACCCCAATCCATTCCTTAATTTCCTCACGCGGTGTCCCCCTGTCTTCTTCCTCTTCCTTTCTTCTATATAAACCCACACTCCTTCTACCTTCAAAAATACACTACCATCATCCATCATCGATCCACTTCACCACAAATCAGACGTTCATCCCATTTCTCTTCTCCCATCTTCTCCATTTTGTTTTCTTTTCATTCCACCGTATCCACCTCTTGTCCGACGTATACAAAATAGCAGAACGAATGCAGGAGTGACTATAGATGATTTCTACTACTCTTGTTTCTGTTTATCTATTTAATATGTTAGGCTAGAATACGTATACTCTGGGAATGGTTATTATGTATTTGTATTAATTATGCAATATGTTTTACTGGTTTTATTTAAATACAGTTTGTTGCATTTTAAGGTCATCTCGCCTTTTTAATAAACCTCATGAATTTATTAAAGTGCTTCACAAATCTATTTTTAATCTGATCGGTGAAAAAATAGATAGGTTAATTAAGCCGTAAAACTGTAGGAAACTTGTTTTCATCGGATAAGTTAGTACTCAGTTGCAAGAATATTATTCCTTTTACAATGCCGTTTACTAGTGCTTGCTTGAGTTTTCATCGGACCTTGCATTTTCTGGTAAACGAGTTCTTATGAGTCTATGATTAGTCCTTAAGATAATAAGAGGAATTTCGCCAAACGATTATAATTAAACCAGTAGACATAGCATGAAAGAGCAGATTATATTAACCTGAACCAGAGTCCCATTTAATTTACCTATTTAATTAGTTTATTTTATCTTTCCTTTTTATTTGTAAAAACGAGTCAATTAATCCCCCCTTTGTGACACGCTTAGGTACTATATTATTCCCCTTAGTCCCACGGTTCGATTTCCGGTCGCTTACACTTTACTATACTACTACGACCGAGATTTGTTTGCAGCCCGACTGTTATTTTGAGTTTTAATTTCTTTTCTTTTGTTTTAATTACACCAGTTCCAACCACTCACAATATATAGTCTGCAAAATGGCGCCGTTGCCGGGGACTAGATTTATTCTAGTCCCTAAGCCCCGGATTATTCACTTGTTATATTAGAATGTTTTGTCTGTATTATTTTGTTTGTTGTATATATTAATTATCTATTATATTTTGTTTATATTATTATTATGTTTATTTCTAATTTGTTTCATTAGTTTTGTTTAATCTACGCAAAAAAAAAACGGTACTTACGTCCGCCCTTAAAAGGCCGGACGCAAGCCGGAAGCAAGACAGTAAAACAACACGTCCGCCCTTATTTGGACGGACAGAAAACCGGACATTGGAAACACGTCCGCCCTTATTTCAACGGACGAAGGACGGACGCACACAACCTACAAAAAAAATCTGTAGTCCACTTCCGCGGCAAATGGAAGAGGTGTTCGAACAAGAGTGTTGCTATTCACATGATTTATACTGCTCGGTATGTGGGGGAGCTCATGATTATGAGGATTGTCTCATATTCCAGGAGCAACTCTGGTTAGAGGATCAACCAGACTACCTGGAGAGAATCGCTCAGCAAGAGCAGCAACCAAAGAGCGAAACAGTTCATGAGGTAGAACACCCCACTACGGACAAGCCATCAGAGGACAGCTTCTACCTCAACTTCATGGAGTCTCCTCCCTCTGAAGTCCATTACCGTTATTTTCCCTCCTTCTCTGTACTATACCCAGACAATGAGGATACTTACATCCTCAAAAATGAAGAGAAGGAATTGCCATCACCTCCCGCCAAGATATCCAAACAAAACCACTATCACCTTCGAAGAGTCAACTCTCTCTGAAGATGATATTGATCAGCGTTCTTTCTATGAGCCTCACCTACAAGAGGAGGATGTTTACATCCTCCAATTTGAGGAAGAAAAGTCATCACCACCGGGTCTTCTGTTAGAACTACGTTACCGGCACTACCTCCTCAAACACCAGGTTTTGTGGAGTATTCATTTTCCTATTATATATGCTGAAGTAACGTTTTGTTTTGATCCAGGTGGTTTGCTTTTAATTATTGCCAACTTCGTTTTCATGGCAGAGCTGTTGTCTACTTATATTTTTGATCCAGGATAACGAAGCAGGCGTCTAGCCAAAGACGTTAAAGAAGGGCAGCTTCCCGGGAGGCAACCCGGTTGAACTTTTATTTTATTTGCTTTTATGCTCTTTTAATTTTCAGGTTCTCTTTAAATTTTATTTTTGCTAACTTTTAACCCCGTGTGGAGTATGGTTGCTTCTAGTGTCTTATGCAGGTGCACCTTCATATCCACACCGCAACCAAGCTACGCTACTTGAGGCTGAAGCTCAAGTGTGGGGGAACTCCTTTAACAACTAGCAAAAATAATCTCAAGGGAGTACCAGTTTCTTTAATTATGCTTTTATTTAAATAAAAACTGCAGAGAAGCGTTTATGTGCTTAAATGTTTATTTGTGACCTTGTGTTCTCTCTATTTTATCTAATGACCGAAAAAGTCTTCTGAAACCTTCCCTTGTTTTTCTGGTGAACAATGAGGACATTGTTCAATTTAAGTATGGGGGAGTGTGCCCTTTTCGGGGCATTTTGTGCTTAAATGCTTAATCTCTCTACTTATCTTGCGTTTGTCCAAATTCAATATCGTGGACCTTTATATGTGGGTTGTTCTCTTTAAAAATAAATACTGTTATGAATTGTGGGATAAATGGTACAAATTTTTAAAATTTTGATTACTTTTGAGGAGCATTTTTATGCGGTGTGACCAAATGATCTGCAATGGTTGGATTTTTATTGCTCAGGGGTTCTTTCTGTCTTCTCTCTTAGGGATTGCTAAGGGGTGCTTCTCTGTTAAAAGAATACAAAAAGTAATAAATAAGGGACTTGCGAGACACCATTGGTAACCAACAAAGAAAGTTGAGTGTTCTTAAATACAAAAGCTTGATGCTTACATATTATCTTCTCATCTCTTATGCAAAAGTGAAACAAATGCATAAATCTATTTTTCCTTTTGTTTTCTCCTCAATGCCCATTCTTGAGAGAAGTTGGCCATGGTAAAAGTTCTCAAAGTCACCTTAACTAAGAAGCATTGAAGTACTCCGGATCATACCCCGAAACTCTAATTTTTATTTTTACCCTGAGTAAACCTGTGCCACCAGCAGTTGATGGATCACACTCCTCGAAAAATTTAAAGATCATGTTTATCCTACCCTTCATAATAATATTTGTTAGTATTGAGCATTCCCTACTTACTTGGGTACATGGTTTTGCTTGAGGACAAGCAAAAAGATAAGTGTGGGGGTGTGATAAGTGTCCAAATTGAGCATGTTTTACAGGTGTATTTCATATATTATATTAGCACTTTTCTTGCTCATTTCTCCACTTTGGTTAGTTTTCCTCTAGTTATGTTTTATTGATTATCTCACGAATTTATTGGTTAAACATGAGAAAAACCAAGCTAGGAGCAAAGTAGACAAAGAGACGAACGCATAGGCGCAAACGGCTCGAAAAACGGAGTCCAAACGAAGAAGCTAGAGCCGGTCAAAGTTCATAAAAGAAAACGAGTCAAGGACTTTTGTCCGTGTCGTGTCCGCTCATTTAAGGCCGGACAAGGGCCGGACGTGAGTAAACACGTCCGCGGAACTAAGGCCGGACGAGGGCCGGACGTGGGTGAATGAGTCCGTGTCTTGTCCGAGAAACAAAGGCCGGACGTGGCTGTGTGACGTCCGAGGAAAATAACCCGGACACAGACACGGACAGAAGCAAGATAGGCACGTCCGTGGGAAATTGACCGGACAAGGGGCGGACAAGACTCAATCTGTCCGTGGATTAATGGACGGACAGAAACAAGGACGCGTGTAAATGCAACGCAGATCCAGAAATTAACGCGACAGACTTCGGTGCTGTTTATCTTCTTCGTTGCGGCGCCTGCAACTTATCCATCTACCCGAGCAGCAATATCAGGCGCCTGCCGACAGTTTCTCACGCGTTCTGCCACCCCAATCCATTCCTTAATTTCCTCACGCGGTGTCCCCCTGTCTTCTTCCTCTTCCTTTCTTCTATATAAACCCACGCTCCTTCTGCCTTCAAAAATACACTACCATCATCCATCATCCATCATCGATCCACTTCACCACAAATCACACGTTCATCCCATTTCTCTTCTCCCATCTTCTCCATTTTGTTTTCTTTTCATTCCACCATATCCACCTCTTGTCCGACGTATACAAAATAGCAGAACGAATGCAGGAGTGACTATAGATGATTTCTACTACTCTTGTTTCTGTTTATCTATTTAATATGTTAGGCTAGAATACGTATACTCTGAGAATGGTTATTATGTATTTGTATTAATTATGCAATATGTTTTACTGGTTTTATTTAAATACAGTTTGTTGCGTTTTAAGGTCATCTCGCCTTTTTAATAAACCTCATGAATTTATTAAAATGCTTCACAAATCTATTTTTAATCTGATCGGTGAAAAAATAGATAGGTTAATTAAGCCGTAAAACTGTAGGAAACTTGTTTTCATCGGATAAGTTAGTACTCAGTTGCAAGAATATTATTCCTTTTACAATGCCGTTTACTAGTGCTTGCTTGAGTTTTCATTGGACCTTGCATTTTCTGGTAAACGAGTTCTTATGAGTCTATGATTAGTCCTTAAGATAATAAGAGGAATTTCGTCAAATGATTATAATTAAACCAGCAGACATACATGAAAGAGCAGATTATATTAACCTGAACCAGAGTCCCATTTAATTTACCTATTTAATTAGTTTATTTTATCTTTCCTTTTTATTTGTAAAACGAGTCAATTAATCCCCCCTTTGTGACACGCTTAGGTACTATATTATTCCCCTTAGTCCCACGGTTCGATTTCCGGTCGCTTACACTTTACTATACTACTACGACCGGGATTTGTTTGCAGCCCGACTGTTATTTTGAGTTTTAATTTCTTTTCTTTTGTTTTAATTACACCAGTTCCAACCACTCACAATATATAGTCTGCAGCTAGCGGATTCAACTAATAATGCTCCTAAACCAAGTACAGATAACAGATCAAATATCTGCAAGTTCTGTACAAGTAATGAACGCGAGAGCACACATATTTCAGACATATCAGTTTAGCACAAAATCTAAAGAAACTATCATTTAGTGCAGTAAGAGATGAATACCGCTGTTTAGATGAAAAACTCCGTGAATGACTAGAAAGAGACATCAACAGAGTAAATTAGGTTAAGTGATAAGCATAAATTGAATATACAGGCATGGGGTGGAAGAAAATCAAACAACCGAGGCGGATACGCAAGCTGTGGTTCGCTCCTTGTTGGAGCCTGTCTTATGAACAAGAACATGGTGTAACTCAATCATCCGTTTTAGAACGAAGAAAATGAACCCAGACCAGAAGCAACAAAACAAATTTTTTTTTACAAAGGTTAGTATTAGGCCACCACCTGTATGAACAACAATAATCGGATCCCTGTAACGAGAGAACGGGAAACCAACGAGTATATTATCACAAGAAAATGGCATAAACTTCTTAAACAGAAACACCACCGACGCTTGCCCTGGTGTTATGTGGACTTGCTGTCCCGAATGAGAAGTCGAATGGCTCAATGTTGCCGGCGGAAGTTCGAAGAGGGAGTGGTCACGAGGTTGGCGTTGATTTTCCGACGAAATGGAGAAGGTCGGTAAGATCGAGGGTGGAAATCCGAGAGACGACTGGTCACGAGGCTGTGGCGATTTCTTGCTCGCAATGATTCGAGAAGGAAAGAAAAAGAACCGATGGAAGAGGAAATGTTAGACAGGGTTGAAATTTCTCGGGTTTGAAACTCAGAAAGGTAAAGAATGTCGAACAGGAAAATAGGATGAGAGAGATGGGGACTAATGTTGGCTGGTTAATTCGATTGAGGAATGTGATGGTGGGGGGTGGTGAAGGCGCGAAGTTGGTGGTAGTCTTCCGACGTGGGTGGCGGTGGTTCACGATGGGGAGCTCTACAAATTCGCAGCGGCCATTTCCCTTTTGTAGGATGAAGATGAGATGGAGCCGTTGAAGGGAGTTCGATCCTTCAAACTTCTTCAGTCGAGGAGCCATGCCGAGGATCTTGGGGGGGGGGGGGGAATTCTCTCGATTTTTGAGGGAGAAGAGGATGGGCAGCGACCATGCCTCCTCCACTTTGAATACCAAGGAATGCATCGAGAATATCAGGGGAGGCAATCGGCTCTCTCAACCCATGCTATAGTGTTCTACTCTTTTTTGTGAACCTGGGCTTACCGAGACTGGAGTAGACCGATACACCAACAAAATAAAAAGGTTCTGCATAACACATAGACAAAACAGATTCTGCTACTACTACTGAGGTTCGAACTCGGTATCCCCCACACCCTCTATGTGCACTTAACCAGTTGAGTTGTAGCACCTTTCATAGACAGTAGCGAAGAAACAAAATAAAAGCGTGTTGAAATAATAAAGAAAACGCCTCCAGCTTACGTCAGGAATCGAACCCGGGATCTGTGGGTTGCATGACAGGTATCTTAACCAGTTACGCCAGGTCAAATTTCAGTATGTTCATGGGAGAAATAATATAAGAGCTCAAAACTCGACTGGATAACTTTGTTTTTCAAGAGCCACAAATTCAAGAGAAAGTATATACAATAAAAAGAGATGATTAGTCTAATGCATGAAATTATGGAATCTAAAAAGGCTTAAACATAACGAGGTATAAATAAAATAGAAGAGCACATGCACATGCAGCAATAAAATAATGTTCACGAAGTGATGATGCGAACACATAAAATAAAATAAACAAAATAACGATGGAAATGATGATGATAAAATAAAAAGTAAATGCTAGGAGACAATTAAAAGTAGCAATAAATAAGATAAAGAAGTAACAACATGAAAGAAAACTGATACGTAAGCAAATAGACAATGAGGCAAAAGGGATGGTTTAAAATCGGATTGTCATTTGGAAATTCATTTTTGAAAATCGTGCATTTATGAAATGTTTTGAAAAGGATTAAAAAAATGATGGTTTCGTTTTGGCATGCACGCTAATACGTTTTGAAAAAGAAAGGCGACGACCCCTCTCATTATTTCGTAATTTGCTTTATGGGGTGAGACTTTTTGGTGTCTACAGGATTCTCAATCCTACAGTGGTCATGACTCAGTTACCCTAGGAAATGGGTCCACTCTGTCTATCCACAATCAAGGAACATGCAGGATTTTTACTCCCTCTGGAACTCTCACTCTATCTCAACTTTTGCATGTGCCTGAACTGAATAAGAATCTTATTTCAATCAGAAGGTTTTGCATTGACAATAATGCTTATTTCGAGTTTCATGTGTCTCATTTTTTTATTAAGGATCGAAGCACCAGGAAGCTTCTTCTCCAAGGAGGAGTTAGGGATGGCTTATACTGTCTCTCTCAATCTCAAGAACCCTCTCCAGCAGCTAATGTTACAGCAAAGACCAATGCCAAGACTTGGCATCTTAGACTTGGCCACCCCTCTACAAAGACTACAAGACTGCTCTTGAATAACTATGACTTACCTACTACTGATATATAGTCTCTTAACTCTGTTTGTGATGCTTGTTATAAAGGGAAAATTCACTCCCTTCCCTATCCCCCATCTAACACTACTTCATCTGCTGCCTTTGACCTGGTTTTTATGGATGTTTGGGGACCAGGCCCTGTTTTGGGTTCTGATGGCTCTAAATACTATCTTGCTATCGTTGATGACTATAGTAGATATTTATGGATATTTACTATTTCAGCTAAATCTAGTGTTTCTGCTCTTGTCTTACAATTTATCAAATTTGTCAAGACACAGTTTGTCATTATGGTGCGTGCTGTACAGACAGATGGTGGGGGAGAATTCAGGCCACTCACTCCTATCCTCACAACTCAAGGTATCACTCATAGACTGACATGCCCTTACGCTCATAGTCAGAATGGGAGTATTGAAAGTCGACACAGATCTATAGTGAACAAGGGCTTAGCTCTTCTTGCACATGCTTCTCTACCCTTACTGTTTTGGGACAAAGCTTTTTCCACAGCTACCTTTCTCATGAACAGAACACCAATGTCAGTCCTTCACTCTAAAACACCCTATGAAGTTCTATACAACCAACCTCCTGACTTCACCTTTCTCAAGGTGTTTGGATGTTCTTGCTGGCCTAACCTCAGGCCCTACAACCAAAACAAAATGGCTTTTCGAACTACACAATATGTCTTTCTGGGCTACAGCTCTACTCACAAGGGATACATATGTTTTGATCCCTATCACAACAAATCCTACATCTCTCGTGATGTCCTTTTTTATGAAACATGCTTCCCCTACAGAACTCTCACCAGTCCCTCACCTTCACAGCAACCACATTCCACCTCCTTACCCACGATACACTTACCCTTGGTCCCTGACCCTATACCATCAGACTCTCACCCTAACCCAGACTCATCTCACGCAGATAACACATCAACCTCTTACTCTTCCCCTACGTCACCTGCTGACTCCAACCCCTATCTCTAGTCCCACCTCTGCCACTAACATACCCGAACCTGTCTCACCTACAACAGAATCTGCTCCCACAGATTCTGCATCCCTACCTCAACATCCCATGATCACCCGTGCCCGCAATAACATTTTCAAACCACTTTGTCACACCGATGGGACCATCCCTTGGTCACAGGCCCACACCACCACAGCTATACCTGACTCTCCTTCCTACACTCAAGCTATCAAGTATCCAGAGTGGAAACAAGCAATTCAAACAGAATACCAAGCTTTAATATCCAATCACACTTGGACTCTGGTTTCCCCTCCTCCCAACACTCCTATACTAGGGGTCAAGTGGGTCCTAAAGACAAAGTTTCACTCTGATGGAACTATAGAGAGGCGCAAAGCGCGTCTCATGGCTAAAGGCTATAATCAGGTACATGGTGTTGATTATTTCGATACCTACAGCCATTAAACCCACCACTGTGCGTGTTATTTTATCCCTTGCTTGCATGAACAAATGGCCTATCAAACAACTAGACATTCAGAACGCGTTCCTTCATGGAGACTTGTCTGAATCTGTCTATATGCAACAACCCCCGGGATTCAAAGACAAACACAATCCTCACCTTGTCTGCAAACTATAGAAAGCCATTTACGGGCTGAAACAAGCCCCACGGGCCTGGTATTCTAAACTCTCTGATGTTTTAATCTCTATAGGGTTTACAGGTTCTAAAGCCGACACATCTTTATTCATCTATCAGTGGTATGGTGAAACAGTCTTCGTCTTAGTTTACGTTGATGATCTTATTATTACCGGCAGTTCCAGCACCCTAATCTCTACATTTATCTCTACCCTTTCCACTGTTTTTCCGGTAAAAGACTTGGGTCCCCTTCACTATTTCCTAGGGATCCAAGTACATAGAAATCACAAAGGATTATTCCTTTCACAGAGCAAATATATCCAAGACATTTTACAGAAAGCAAACATGCAAGCGTGTCGACCTGTTTCCACCCCCATCACACCAACCACAGAGTTTTGTTCAGACTCAAACAGTTTCTCAGAACCCACAACGTATCGCAGCATTTTAGGTAGCTTACAATATCTAACACTAACAAGACCAGATGTTGCTTACAGTGTAAATCGTCTTTGTCAGTATATGCACCACCCGACAGAAGCTCACTGGCGCGCGCTCAAGAGACTGCTGCGGTACTTGAATTCCAGTAAAGATCTAGTCTTTTACATCTCTGCGTCCTCCAATCTGCGCCTTTCCGCTTTCGCTGATTCCGATTGGGCCGGTTCTTCCTCCGACCGTAGGTCCACGACTGGTTTCTGCGTCTATCTCGGTTCGAATCTTGTTTCTTGGTCTTCAAAGAAACAGTCGACGGTAGCACGTTCCACTACCGAAGCAGAATACCGGTCACTCGCCGCCGTTGCTTGCGACCTTCTATGGCTTCAGCATCTTTTCAGCGAAATCGCGGTGCCCTTGCTCTCTCCTCCAGTGGTTCGATGTGATAATTTGGGGGCAGTCTCGCTGGCTGCTAACCCTATTTTACATTCTCGAATTAAACACGTGCAACTTGACTTTCACTTTTTACAGGAGAAAATAGCAAATGGCACTCTTCAAATTACATTCATCTCCAGCAAAAACCAAGTAGCGGATATTTTAACAAAACCGCTGCCTGTGGCCCGGTATGAGTTTCTTCGCTCCAATCTGCGTTTAACCCAGCTCGAAGCGCGGGAGGATAAAGATTCCATTAAGACAGGCCCAACATCATCTGCTGAATAAATATAATTTAGGCCCATTTACCTTTCTGTCTATACAACCCACTGTAACTAAAAGACAAACACTAGTATAAATATCTTCTTTACAGATATATGCACAGTAGGGTTGTAAATACGATACATCAATATCAATATCAGCCGCCTACTCAAATACAAAAAGGCGATTACATTTTCCAAGTATCAATGAAAAAATTCAAACAATCCATTGCAAATGTGAAGCTCCAGTCAATCTCACTCTCTCACACAAGAACACTTCAGTTGGTAGGACATACTACAACTGATGGACTTATGGTTTCTTTGAAAGTGTCTTACTTAGGATGAGGGTTGTATAGATCCTGCATACGAGTGCCTACCATTCAAAGAAACTATAAACCCATTTGATGTAGTATGGCTTTCCGTTTGAACAATTAATGTATCCTAAAAAAAGAAAATACCTCTGTTTTTATAAAAACTATTAACTTTTAAAAATTAATAGTTTTTATAATCACTATTATTTTGTGAACCTTTATAAAAACAAGGATATATTGTGAACTTTTTAAAAGAATAAAATAATAGTGATTTTAAAAACTATTAACTTTTATTAAATATAATATAAAAATGAATATATCAAGAGATATAATCATTTTTCAGGATATAGTTAATGTTTGTTATCAAATCGTATAATCTCGTTTTTTTAATTTAAATCATTTTGAAGATGAATGTGGATTATTTTCTCTCATTCGTTTCGTGGGGCAATAATCTCCTATAACTTTAGAAGACACTCAAACCACCCTTATATGTATATAAGAACAAAAAACAACTTCAAAAAACAAGCTCATAAGGCTATTTTAGGAGGGCTTAGGATGCGAGACCACCACATGCCTAGCGGATCTCTCATTCGTTTTATGTGGGTGGAATCCTCCTTTACTCTCAACATACCCTTAATCAAGAGTTAATCAATCAATAAATTGATCTATCTCACAAATCAGCCCAAATCAGTAAGGCCTAAACCAGGCCCAAAAATCCAATCTCAAACAAGGCCTATTTTTCGGCCCAATCTCAAACAAGGCCTAATTTTCCAAATCTCAAATAAGGCCCATAGGCCAGTCCAGCCCAAAACCAAATCAAGTCCAACTCGGCCCAATTAGCAAATCCAGCCCACAAGCCAAACCGAGGCCCAAACCCAAACAGAGGCCCAAACCCAAACTGAGGCCCAAACCCAAACCGAGGCCCAAACCTAAACCGAGGCCCAAACCTAATTAAGGCCCAGATCCAATATGGGCCAAAACCCACTTCGGGCCTAAACCCACTGTGGCCTATACCCATTTCGGTCCAAGCCCAGTTTGACCCAAACCCAACTCAGCCCATTAAGCCCAACTCGGCCCATATCCTATCCAGGCCCAATCCAGCCCAAAACTCTAAACAAGGCCCCATTTTGGCCCAACTTCAAACAAGACCCAATTTCCAACAAAGCCTAAAATAGGCCCAATTCAATTCCAAAGCCCAATCACTCCAAGGCCCATATCCATTTAGGCCCAAATTTCGAACCCAAAATTCCAAGGCCCATTTCGGCCCAACATCTAAGGCTCATTTCAGCCCAACTTCTAAAGCCCATTTCAGGCCCATTTAAAAAACCCAACCCCATGGCCTATTTAAGGCCCATTTCAAAAGCCTAACCCCAAGGCCCACTACAGCCCAATCACTCCAAGGCCCATATCCATTTAGGCCCAAATATCGAAACCCCAACCAAGGCCCAATCCGGCCCAAACCTTGACCAAAAAATATTGACCTTGACCAGAAAATGTTGACCTTGACCAGAAAATGTTGACCTTGAATGTTGACCTTGACTAGAAAACGTTGACCTTGACCATAAAATGTTGGCCTTGACCAGAAAACGTTAACCTTGACCCCAAATCTTTGACCCGACTCAAGTTCAATTCAAATACGGCCTAAGTGCAATTCAAGATTGGCCTAAACTCGATTCAATCCAACTCCATTCAATCTAAACCATCCTATCTTTAATCCAGTTCAGTCCGATTCAATTCGACCAATTCAACCCAACTCAAATCCAACTTGTAAATTCCTTTCAAACTCCAAAATCCAAAAAGAATTTCAAACCATCATTTTATCCAAGTTTCATCAAGATTTTCAGATTTCAAAGAAACCATTTTGTGGAATTTTAAAGGAAAAACTCTTCTCACATCACATAAAACTCTTCTCAAATGAAGAAAGTTCTTCTCACATATACAGAAAGTTTTCTCCTAAGGCATTTCTCAAAATCAGTGTTTTTTCATTGAGAATTCCGAACAACTTCAAAAGTTTTCCAACTCAGTTTTTTTTAACTCAAGTAAACCGTTTTCAGGGAGCAAGAAATGTCTAACCCCTTCAAAACATTTCCTCCATGGTTAGAACATCGCTTGTCTCCCTTCCCAAAATAAAAATCCGAGGCGGGGCACTGGGGTCATAACCTCCCTTGTCGCAATCTGGATCTCTTTAGGCGGGGCATTAGGGTGACAAACCTCCCCTAATTGTAGCCTGGATGTTTACAAGGCGGGGTGCTAGGGAAGTAACGACCTTCCTAGTTGTAGCCGGGATTTTAGAATCGCCTAACTCCCTTCCACTCGATTTCAATGTTTTCGGTTTTAACGTTTTAAACCCGGGAGTTAGAGACGTTATCAGGGTTCAATCGAGAACATCTCATTCATGGTGTTTCTCTCTGAACCCTATTTTTCGACATAAATTCATTGCCCCATCTTTCGAGCCTCGACACTTACCATTAATTAAGTGTCGTGTTCGAGGGGGTACATAGGGTAATCCCTCGGGATTATCCGCCCTTTTACAACAAAATCAATTTTTTGGTTTTAAAAACTTTAAGAGAGATAAGGTTAAATAAACCAATCCAACCCTTCCCATAGAACCTCAGATACCATAAACATTTCTCAATCCTCTTCTGAACCAACTCCAAATCACATAGGACCTCCAATTCCTGAACACTCCCGAACAACCTTAGTCATCAGAAACCTGAAACGTCTTCAAAAAGCTGACCACTTCAAGATTTGAACTTCACAAACATGAAAAACCCCTCAATTCCACCAAATGATCCGAACACCCCTGAACTTCACAAAAATGGCCAAAACGCCCTCCAGCATCCTCTCATGCCCCGTGAAAGTCGAAATAACCTCAAACCTCTCAAAAATAATCAAAACTTCTCAAAGTTCAAACAAACTTCTCCAACCAACACCCTAAGACGGGTCTATTTCTTCAACTCTTCGAAATCATCCTTTCCTCAGTCCACACTCAACCCTATCCTTCGGCTTTAACTGAATCTCTCTAATAAGGTTTTGAAAGAAGGTAATCCTGACAATTGGAGACCGAGGTTTCCTCGGGCACCAATCCGAAGTCGTGGTCGTTGCCACTTCTAAGGGGTGTAACCCAGTGCGAACCCACAATAGAATCTCTGCAAATGACCAGATAAGTCCCTATCCATAGGCAACAATCTTAGAGTCAATTAACGGTTCTTAGAACCCTTCTCTTCCTTTCCTAGTTCTTAGGTCAAACTAGGTGGTGACTCTAGTCAACTCCGCCTTATAGAGGCATAAGTCCGCGTGGGGCCCATCGAGAGCGGGTGTAGTGCACACTTGCACTCCCCTTTATGCTTTCGGGGAAAGACGGACGATGTAGTAGGTATTTGAGGGATGCCAGAATAACGGGTTTTCACCCTCCACAGAATGACATTTTAGGATCTAGACTTTTCAGTCAAGAACCATATTTAGATAGACCCCCCTCATACCGAAAAATCACCCTCCACAAATCCAGAGAGAGATTTCCATAATCATGAGTGAAATGGTTGGTGGCTGCACTATCTGGATACCAAGTTGTTTCAATTGATGTGGTGTTGGTGTAGTGAGCAGTGAAGGAGGCAGGAGGTGTGGCTTGGTATGCATGATTAAACATGTGCCAGCAGTTCTTGGCTGTGTGACCAGGCTTATCGCAGATTTGACAGCTTGGTCTTGGATCTGGTTTGCCTGATATGTGCATAGAGGATTCCTTAGAGTTGTACTGGGAGTTGGAAGAGTAGCTGGATCTACCTCTTCCTCTTCCTCTGTTGGAATCAGATTTCCCTCTGTAAGAACCACCACCTCTTCCTTTAGATCCTGAAGAGCCCGAGTAGGTTGTAGAGTTAAGAGATAATTGAGAGATTTGTTGAAGATTCTGGGTTTGCTGCTGTAGATGAGCTTCAAGCTGAAGCATATGACCAAAGAGAACGGTAGTAGGAACAACATTTGACCGAGTGAGCATGTTTGTGACTAGGGAGTCATATTCTGGCCCTAACCCCCTTAGTAAATAGGAGTTGAGGTCACTATCTGAGAAAGAGTAACCTGCAGCAGCGAGGGAAGCTACTATAGCCTGAGCTTTGTTGTAGTATTCCAAAATAGAATCAGAACCCTTTTTTAGATCCATCAACTGATTTTTTGACTGCATAATACGAGCCTCATTTTGTGTAGCGTACATATTGGCAATACATGACCATACTTCTGATGATGTGTTGCATCGCAGGATTTGACATACCACAGATTCATATAGAGAAGCAGTGAGGACTGACATGACAAGTTGATCCAATTGTTTCCATTTATTATACTCGGGATTGACGCTAAGATCTGTATTCAGAGGGGATGGACAAGGCATGGTACCATCTATCACACCAAACAGTCTGTGTCCCCTAAGGTAGGGCTCAATTTGCTTTTTCCATAATAAATAGTTTCCTGGAGCTAATTTGATAAAGTTTCCTACAGAGGAAATGAGTGATGGGAATGAAAAAGTAGAAGATCCCGAAATGGAACCTGTACCAAGGAGTGGGACATTGTGTGCTCCTGAGTTTTGTGAGGAAGACGAGCTGCTGCTGCTGAAGCTTATGGTGCTGCTGCTAGAGGAGGCGCCCTCCATTAAAGCACAAAAGTGATCTTACTAGAAGAAGAAATAGCAAAGAACGCTGTAGAGCTCTGATACCATACTTGAAAATGTAATCGCCTTTTTGTATTTGAGTAGGCGGCTGATATTGATATTGATGTATCATATTTACAACCCTACTGTGCATATATCTGTAAATAGGGCTGCCCATGGTAGGTTAACCGCCTTATTCGGTTAACCGCTTTCGGTTAACCGGGTCTTCGGTTTTCTAAAATCCAATTCCATTACCATTCCATTTAGATCGGTTAACTAGATTCGGTTAACCGTTTAATTCGGTTTTCTAAAATCCGATTCCGTTACCATTCCGTTTAGACTGGTTAACCTTTAGTTCGGTTCGGTTTTATCGGTTAACCTTGTAGCCGTGTATTTTTTTAATTGATAAGACCCATACCATTAATATTATAGTACAACATTGATCATTCACCTAAATCATTAGTGACAAATCAAACACATATGACAAAAAAATATAATAGTGTGCATATTCCCTCAATAGTTAACATTAATTAATATGTAAGGTGAACATTAATATTCAAAGTTTTTGATTGTTTATATAATCGTTTAACCACGGTTAACCAAGCGGTTAACCGTTAGGGAAAATTCAATACCATTACCGAAACCGAAACCGGTCAATTTGCACGGTTCGGTTAACCATACCGCAAGAACCGGTACGGTTAACCTGAAAACAGGTACGGTTAACTTCAGTTTCGGTCGGATACCGCGGTTTCAGAATTTTTTGGGCAGCCCTATCTGTAAAGAAGATATTTATACTAGTGTTTGTCTTTTAGTTACAGTGGGCTGTATAGACAGAAAGGTAAATGGGCCTAAATTATATTTATTCAGCAGATGATGTCGGGTCTGTCTTAATGGACTCTTTAAATTGATAACAAGAAGATGGTTATATTGGCAAAAGTTAGTTGTTGGAGTCAAACTAATCATTTGAATGAAAAATTAGTTGTTACAATAGCTTAAAAAGAAAACAGGGACATACTGTGAACTTTTTTTTAAAAAAAAAACAAGCGCATATTACATATTTTGTGTAAAAATAAAAATATATTGTTAACTCTTTTATAAAAACATAGATATTTTGTGAACTTTTTATAAAATCATAAGTATATTATGAACTTTTTTAAAAAATTAAAAAAATAGTAGCTTAACAAAAACCGCTGACTTTTAATTTTTTTTAAAAAATTGTTAGGATAATATACATAGTTAGTGTGAGTTGTTAAATCGTTATATTTTATAAATTTCAAAATATTTACGTTACATATGAAAACAAGTTTTTTAAAAATCGGAACGGAGAGGGTGGCGAAGGCGCCACGGTACTGTGTGGCGACGACTCCACGTGGCTGGCTGTGGTTGGAAGAAATAAAAGAACGCTGAAAAAAAACTCGTCTGCTCGCGCGCCTCTTCAAACACAAACGCTAGAAAAGTGTTGATCAGATTTCAACTAAAACAACTCCTCTGCTCGCGCGCCTCTTCAAACACAAACGCTAGCAAACGTGTTGGAATCATCACACCATTCGTGAAGTAAATCACAGAACGCACGCCATGCATCGCACCATTTGTCCGATGAGATCGCTTTCAATCTTAGCTCACCTAATAACAGAGCAAAATCATCACGCCACAATCGCACCAAACTGATCAACAACGGTCGATTTTTGCTCAGTTATCCACAAACGCGATCAATTTCTTCAAGCTAGCATTGGACCACAGTTCCAACCAATGACGATGATTCAGCAGTGATCGATTAATCAGCCAAGTATCGGATCATACTTTCGAATTGCAAATGACGTTGATTCAGCAGTGATGATACGCATTATTAGCTGCCGATAGGAAAAACCTAGACATACAACACTATCAATGAGCTTCAATACAGCAGTGGAGACTGATGGTATTGCATTGACGATGAGCACTAACGATGAAGAAAATCAACTCTCTCAAATCAGAGTTGAATCTGATGGTATTATACTGTTGCAAAATGCGTTGGTTTAGTAACAGAAGTTTATATGCTCAGTTCACTTTTGGTAAAGCTTACTATAGATTATGTTGTGTTAGTGTAAAGTAAATCATGTTAATATGTTTCCGCAGTGTTTTTACAATGAATCAAATGCTTTAATAACATGCATTGTTAGTGTAGTATAAGTGAATCATTGTCTGCTATAATATTATCTTTCATATTATAATTTTTTAAATGTGAGACTCTGTTTTAGTGCAATGTTGAATCTTATGCAAGTTAAATCTGAATCATCATTGTTATATAAGTGAAGAATATTCTAGTATGTTTATATTAGAAGTATTGTTTAATAATAGCGTAGCAGTATAAAAATTTTTGGTACTATAGTGTCACAATTGTGAATTTAATGTTAGATTATAATGAATCATTAGTTATATTAAAAGTGAATTATTCTCTGCTATAGGAGTAAGTCAATTCATTGAAGCAGAAAATTCAGAGTTGATAGGCAAAGTGGTAACTAGTGAAGAAGAAGCATATCAACTATACAACAATTACGCATACAAGAAAGGGTTCGGTATACGTTGCAAAGAAAAAAAAAGAGAGTAGATGGTAGCATTGTTTTAAGAACATATGTTTGCTGCCAAGAAGGAAAAAAAATGTAAGCAAAGCACAAAACAGATTGTTCTCAAAAACTGATTCAAGGACAGGATGCAAGGCAATGATAGGTTTCAAAGTCGAGGACCAAAACACAAAATGGACTGTTACAAGTCACAGAATGGAACATTCTCATCCGTTTTCTGCTCCAAGTGAAGTGAAGTATTTCAGATCTCACAGAAGGGTACCAACTGATACAATCGAACATGTATCAATCATGAAAAAAAGTGGAATATCGGTTGCTGATTCATACAGATTTTTGAGAACAGAAGCGGGTGGGACTTCAAATGTAGGGTTCTTACAGAAAGATCTCTATGATGCAATGCAGACTGTTAGAACTACATTTGTGGGAAGTGATTCAAACAACCTGCTTGAAATTTTTAAGTCAAGAAGAGAGAACGAATTGGATTTTTACTATGATTTCCTGTTGGATGAAGATGGGAGATTGTGCAGCTTTTTCTGGAGGGATGGTACAATGAAAGAAGATTACAAGTTGTGGGGAGATCTTCTGGTACATGATACTACATATCGTACAAATAAATACGATATGATATGTGCACCGTTTGTGGGAATGAACTGTCATGGAAAAAATGTTATGTTCGGATGTGGCTTTCTGTTGAATGAAAAGATTGAATCTTTTTTGTGGTTGTTTGATACATTTCTGAAGTCTATGGATTTCATTCAACCACAAACAGTTATGACAGACCAATGTGCTTCAATGGATAATGCAATCTCGAAGATATTTACAAATTCAAATCATAGATTGTGTGTATGGCATATCATGGAGAATGCGAAAAAACATATTAGTCACCTGATACATCGGAGAGAAGGATTCAACAACAAGTTTCAGTACATTTTGAAGTATTGTGAAACAGAAGCTGAGTTCAACCATGTCTGGTCGAGGTAAGGGAAGAAATTAAAAGAGAGTTGTTGATTATGTTGTTTCTAATTGATTGTTATCTTTTAATATTCAGTGAATCATATATGAAACTAAAGTGAACCATAGGTGTCATATAAATGAATTATTGTCTGCTATAAAGTTATAGTTTGAAAAAATATAGTTTAAGTGATCATTATTGTCTGCTATGAAGTTATAGTGAACAATGAATTATTAATGTAGTTAAAGTGAATCATTAGAGATATAAAAATGAAGTAACGTCTGCTATACAGTTTTAGTTTCTGATATGAGCACGTTTGTTAATGGTAGGCCAGTATGAGTTTGTGTAGTTACTATAATTTAAATGTAAATAATAATAACAACTTGATCTTTAAAATATTGCAGGCTTATAGAAGAGTATCAGTGTGCACAAAATTCATGGCTTAACAAGTTGTATCAAACACGGGAGAAATGGTGCAGAGCATTCTCAAAGAATTATTTTTCTGGTGGTGCATTGTCCTCTCAGAGGAGTGAAAGTACAAATCACTCACTTTCTAGGAGGATGAAGAAGACCTCAACACTTACTGAGTTCTACGAAACTTTCTGTAATGTGATTTCAGAATGGCGTGAAATTAAACAATATGATGATTGGAGGTGCTCCAACAGCAAGCCAGACATGATAGCCCAAAATGTGAAACTTCTATCAGCAGCAAGAGAGGTATACACACATGAAGCTTATAAAATCTTTCAAGATGAGTTTTTGAAAAGTCTAGCATTGCAGCAAGAAAAATACAACGAAGATCAGGACAATGTGGTTTACACTATATGGCAAACAGAGAGTGCAGAAATAAAGCATATGGTGACATTGAAGAAGGTAGATTCAAGTGTTTGCTGCACATGTAAACTGATAATTGAGGTAGGAATCCTTTGCTCACATTGCATACGCATACTACACTTGAGGTGTGTACAAGAGCTGGGAGAAGACTATGTGCTTGATAGATGGAAGAATAAAGCTTCAACAGAGAAGAACCAAACAGAAGATGGATGTAATCCAAATTCAGAAGCAACACCAAATTGGAGAGCGATGATGCGCAGAAAATTTGATTACATTCTTGCTGCTACTGAAAACAACATGGAGACGAAAGGTTTGTGTGAGAATGCTGTTCGAAACTTGCAAGAAGAAGTGGAAACAATGCTGTCTACACAAAATGTTCAAACTGGTGATTCAAGCACCATTCAAGCAAGGACGATAGTCCTTGATCCGCAAGGTTCAAGAACAAAAGGGAGAAAACCCAAAAGGATGAAAAGCACAACAGAGAAGATATACAATAGGAGCAAAAGAAGAAACAAGAATGCAGTAAGAACATATCTACAAAACAAAAGTTCAATTAAATCGATGATGCATGTTGATGAAGACGCACAATCTGTTGGAGTCTCATTTGCACATCCGGTAAATGAGGGTGGAACACTTACAAGAATAATTCCAGATTTAGAGAGTACAGAATTTTTTTTGTAAACACTTCAGATTCATTTAGTTGATAACATGGTATGATACACAGTACATTAGAAGGTTCATATTGTTGATACTGTTGATTCCATTTTTAAAATAAAAGATTCACATGTTGAACATATGTTATACACAATGGATTGTCTCAAATGTGTTTTAGATAGTTATGTGTATGTTTGGGTATAAATCGTGACAATAATGTTGATTGACAAAGTATGTTTATCTTGTACGATAATTGGATTAATTCATTTTATAGGATGTAAAGATTCATTCAAAGAAACATCTAATTCACTTTCCAGAAAAATGGTTCATTTTTTTTGTCAACAAAATGATTCACCTTCAGAAACAAGTGATTCAATTTACAAATAATAAAGATAAAATGTGTAATAAACAGAACAAAAATAACAATTGTAAACTTTCATAACAAATTGACAAAATCAAACCTTTCAATTTCACTTTTCAGAATGGTTCAATTTTTTAGAACCAGTGATACAATAAGAAACAAAAAAAGATTCATAAAGATCTGAACTATGATCTTCTTTTTCATACACTTATAATAAGAGTTTCATAACAGATTCTAAAACACACTTCACCCCCAACAGTTTCATGGCAGCTCCAAAGGTTCTAAAACAGTCTCATAGCAGATACACCGAAGCTTCTAACATCCAACCATTTCTTACACTTCTAAAAAAGAGGCTCTACTTTTTCATAACGCAATCTAAAACATAACCCTTCTTCAAGTTATTCTTATGAACAAGAATCTGCACAGCATACTCCATCCTCAGACGATCCAAAGGCTCTTTCTACAAAAAAGATAAACATAACAGATTTTTAGAAACAAAAGAACAACATAAAAAACACATAGAAAATCAGAAAAAAAAAGATAAAAACTAAGATTAAAGAGCTGAATGCTCACAGATCTTTTGGCAAGTTTGGAACTAGAACTCTTCCAATTAAAACCTTGCCCTATGTAAGTTTCCATGTGTCTGAGCATGTATATGGCCGAGCAGTTCCAAATGCTGAAGACCTCCAAGACATTGGCAAGATGTAGTAGTCAAAATCATTGAAGAGTTTATATCGCTCATCACAGAGCGTCTCCAACATTGATGAAAATGCAGAAACCTGAAACAATAAAAACATGAGTTAGAAACAGTAAAAGAGTTAAAACAATATTTAGAAAATCTTTTTAAGCATTACAAATAATTTTTTAAAAAGCTTACCACAGAATCAATACAATCCCCATATCTTTCTTCGATGGATGTCTTGGAATCACTATTGTCAATTATGTCTATGCTTAAAGTGATGAAATTAATCACAATAAGAAAATAATGACCATCAACAGCATAAGGAATAAAAAACAGTTTTACTCCAGACAACTTTTCTAAGTCTGTTGCACAAATGTCAAGAAGTTGTTTGCTCATTCTATTAACACACACATCTTCAGGGGAAGGAACACCATCAACTCCAACACTCAACGGTACATACTACAACAGCAAGAGAACATAATCAGAAAACAGCAGATTTATGAAACAAAAACTGAACCGCAAGTATTAAAAAAGAATCTAAATGCATTTAAATATATAATTTTCTATATAGAGAAACACTTACACAGCTATCTAATGTAAAAAAGACCCTCTCTGGACCAGCAGGGCTGTATCTTGCATTGTCCAAATTGAAAACAGCACATATTTATCAATAAGTACTTGGTCTGGCTCAACATCACCGACCAGAGTAAGGAAACTCTTGCGAGTGATAGAATGCAGTTCATCTCAAACAAAACTTGACTGAAAAACATATAAAAAGTAAATAAGAAACAAAGAAATAAAGAAAAAAACAAAAAAACAAGAAAAGTGAATAAATGTACTATTACCTCTCATCAGCACCAGACCGTATAAGTTGGATCAATTTTGGATGAAGAGGTGAGACACTTTGTTTACTTATGTCCACCGGTCGAACTCCAAAAATGAGAGACATCGTTGTTTGGGCAGAACTTGATGGAGCAGGAATAGATGCAAGGGGTACTGGACAAATAATTTCATTTGGACGCTTCTGATTTTTTTTCCTCCTTTTTTCAATTGGACAGATGTAGTAGACTTTTGGTCCACAAAAACCACTTTTTTGGACGATTTAATTGGTAGCTTCGACCGTTTCATAGGTCGAGAACTCTCAGTCATGCTGGTATTACCAGCTGCAGACCTTTTAGATAATCTAACAGAGCGTTTCACAGGAGCAGGTTGAAAATCATCATCATCATCATTACAAATTCCAGGAACTGTTGTCAAAAAAAGTTTCAGACTATTAAAAATATGTGAATCAGTTATATAATAGAAATGAATCAAAGAAGTTATTAAAATGAATATTCTTCTGCAATTAACTTAATTTAATTCTGCAAATAAAGAAAGCTTTATATTAATAAAATATGAAGTCTTACTAGTGTTATCAGGACCTTTACATGTCTTAACATCATCCTCAACTTCCAGATGTTCATCAACTACAGCATCCTCACGAACCGCAACATCTTCATCAACTTCCAGATGTTCATCAACTACAACATCCTCACCAACCGCAACATCTTCATCAACTTCCAGATGTTCATCAACTACAACATCCTCAGCATCCGCAACTTCTTCATCAACACCAACTAATACATGTGTAGATTGTCATGTTATTAAGGAATAAGTGAATCATTTTAATAATAGAAACGAATCACAACAGTAATAAAAATGAATCATTTTCAGTATTCTAAAATAATTAAAAATGATATTGTTAGATAAAAGTGAATCAATAGTATAATAGAAATGAAACAAGAATGATGTCATAATGAAACATTGTAAGAAGTATAAATCATAATTATTTAAATTTAAAACTCACAACCTTTATCATGTACAACATTGGGCACTTCTTTAACAACTTCAGAAGATGGACCAACAGCATCAGAACCATCCATTTCACCAGAACGAATAACTTCACATTTGAAGATTGTCATAACAAATTAAAAAATGAATCGGTAATATATCAGAAATGAATAAATCATGTATAAAAAATGAATTATTATAAGAATCTAAAAGTTTTGATTTTTTTAAAACAAAAAACAAATCCCACCAGGCTTGGGATGTACAACCGTGTCCGATTCTTTGTCAACTTCAACAGATTGAGAAACATAATCAGAAACACCCTCTCCAACAGAAGGAATATCTATATTAAAACATTGACATCACAAAATAAATCAAATGAATCAGTTATATATCAAAAATGAATCGGTGTAGTTAAAAAAATGAACTATTATATTAAACTAAATTATTTTCTAAAAATGTAAAAAATACCAGATCAACAAGTTTACCAGGAACATCATTGGGCATATCCGTGACAGCATCATTAGGTGGTACAACATCATCAGAATCATCTTCTTCAAATGAAGAAAATATTGTTATATGAAAATATTGAGACAACAAAACAAGGAAATGAATCAGAAGAATATCATAATAGAATCGAACATCTTAGAAAAGTGAACCATAGAATGAGATTAAAATGGTATTAAGTCTGTTACAAAATGAAGTCTTACCTTTAAATGGTTCAGATTCAGAATCGTCACCAAGAGTCTTTTCAAATGACTCAAAGCTACTCATCATGCAGGCAAGAGCTAAACTAATTTCATTGTTTTTCAATGGAGAAGTCACCAAGCCTTCAGATTTGGCTTTGAGAGTCAACGTTGAAAGTCTTGAAAGGGATGAAGCTACAGCGTTTGCACATTCGCATATTTGAGTCACAATATCCTTGAAACATACAAAGAAAACAAAAAGTTAAGAGCATTTAAGCTTAAAAAAGAATCTGTCATAAATAAAACAAGGAATTAAAAAAACAGAAATAAAACATTAAACCGATGAAGACGAAGAAACCAGCTCAGCTTACG
>JAIOTZ010001273.1:0-36429 GCA_023374045.1 Limonium bicolor
TGATTTAGGGTGTTTAAATTGCACAAAAACATGTTAGGATGCATGTAGGAAGATTGGGGAAGCAATAGGTGAAATTGGGAAGGAAAAACAAAATCTGTAACAAGGTTTGGAACCGTCCGACCTAGAGTCTGGATCGGACGTGGGTCGGACAGGGCTTAAACAATGAGATGTAAACTTTCTGGAATGGTCCGACCCAGAGCCGTGGATCGGACGTGGGTCGGACATGGCATAAATAAACAAACGTAAACATTCTGTAATGGTCCGACCCAGGGCCGTGGATCGGACGTGGGTCGGACAGGCAAAAAATATAGTGGTCGAAGTTTCTGACTTCGTCCGACCCAGACGGTGAGTCGGACGTGGGTCGGACGGAGCTTGGACTCGAGACCCAAAACCTTCTGGAATGGTCCGACCCAGAGAGTATGGGTCGGACGGAATAGTGCTGGGTCGGACAGGGTAATTTTCTGGGAACGAATCTTACTGGAATGGTCCGACCCAGGGCTTGGGTCGGACGGTGGGTCGGACGCCCTATACTTACAAAAAAAAACAGTAAGCTTATAACTAGTATAAATATATATATATATATTATATATATATATATATATATATATATATATATATTATATATATATATATGTATACCCACCTATACATATGTATATATATGGGTATGTAAATTATGGACAAGTAATGGAAAGTAAGTAAAATAAAATACAAGTGTAAGGAATGTAAAGGCTTAGTGAATATGGATTAGTAAACATAAAAGTAGTTGAGTTAAGATTAATAATGGTAGATTAATCACTCAATTGTGTGTGTATAATAGGATTTGATTTGTGACACCGGGAAGACGTTTGGAAATACGGACAACGGTGAACGGTATGGATTCCTCATGCCCCGTATGCTATCTTGGTTACTCTGATTTGTGTGTTGTGTGCTAATTGATCACCAAATAAGATAAATGCACGAATCGGAGTTAATATGCATACTTGTGACTATGTAGTGTTGTATGTTGTGAATATTTTTCTTAAATCTTAGTTTGTATAATTCATGAAATGTTTGGATGAATATGAATGTGTGTGTATATGATGTATCGTACTGTGACCGATTGTGATGAGTTGGACTTCTAACTTATTCCTAACAAGCTAACCATCCTAACCTAAATTGGTAATTAAATTGGAATGAGTAGAAGTCCGATATAGTTTCGGCCACGCGTGAGGATGCGGAGTCACGAGAGGTTGGCTCCAATTCCTGACTCTTAAACTGGTCCGCGGCCCAAATCCCTTAAGTGGGTAGCATCCCGGATTGGTGAGTCAAGTAAATCCCGGAGGTGGGACGGCGTAGTCCCCAGGGCCGGAGGTCCCGACGACTTAACTTGAGTATAAGTAAGTAAGTAAGAATGAGTAAGTAAAGTAAATGAAAGTAAGTAATTGTAAGTAAGAAAAAGTAAGTAATGAGTAAAAGAGTAAAGCATTCCGATTAACCCGGATGCATAATTTGGCTAACCTTGTGAAGGTAAGTGAGATGTATGCTATGATATGGTTGCCTTGAATTGTGTAATGAATTGTATAGCATGTATGTTGTATGAAAAGCATGTATGTATGAAATAAATGAACAGCATGTTTAGTGGACGTCAAATAGTCGGCGTGCCCTAGCTAGCACGCGGTATATGCGGAGTTTATACGCAGCGTTTGCTGAGCCCTTGGGGCACCATTTTTACTACACGCAGGTACCCGTGAAGGATGAAGACTAGGAGAGTTGAAGTTTAATTTTCTGTCTTTCTTTTGGTTTGTAAACGATGAATTTATGATGCGGGTACTAAGTAGTACATGGCTACAGTTTTTGAATAGCCGGTGTACCATGGGGTACACCTTTTTGGATTTTGATAGAATGGAATTGGTATAGATGAGTAGCCTTAGAAACTCATTCTTTTGGGAAGTCTGGTAAAGGATGTAATGTAATACTTTAAATACTCGGTGATCCAAGAATGTAAGTAGGTTATCTTGTATTCAGTATGCATCATATTAGTAGCTCGGTACACTATGTTCATCAGACCGTGACTGTAAGTATTAGCAGCCTAGCTAGCCGTATGGGCGGTTAGCAGCATTGTTTCACCCGCCGTAGTAAGCATGTAATAATTCCGCTGCGAACTCGTAGGATTAGTAGGATGATTAGACGGTAAGCATAGGATTAGCGGTTGGGGTGTTACAAAAAGTGGTATCAGAGCGTAGTAACGCTCTGATGTCCATAATACCGAGCATAGGGGATTACCGAGTTAGGATTTCAACCGTCTTAAGACGGACACTTAGAAACCTAACTAGGAACTACCGTTGTTGACAACGGATACCCTTAACGTTCTTATGAACGATACCTTGCTTAAATTCCAAGACCTTTGAGTCATATCTTGCAAAGCCTAACGTAACTGTTAAATATTCAGATGTCAGGCAGAGGTCCAGGTCGCCCCAGAGGAGGGGGCAATGACGGACCCGGCGCGCAGACGATAGCTGAGATCGTCGCCGCCACGGTAGCGCAGATGCTACCTCAAGTAATCCAAGCTGTACAACAATCCCAACAAAACCAACAAACTCAAACGGGGCCAATCCCTCCCCCGCCACCCAGAGAAGCGAACTGGGTAAAAGCTGTAGCGGAGCTCCGCCCTCCCTTTTAGGGGCGAGAGTGATCCGGCTAAGCTCGAGGCCTACATCTCCGAGATGGAGACGGCCTTCGAAACACTCGAAGCTCCTGCTGGAGTTCGAGTCAGAGTTGCTGCTTACTACTTAAAGGATGCTGCTATGGATTGGTGGAAGCTGGTCAAGCACGAGCACGTCAGTGACCCCACATTCGACTGGGATTCCTTTGCATCTCTCCTCCGTTCAAAATACTACCCCGAGCATGTAAAGACAAAGAAAAGGCTAGAGCTAGACGCCTTGAAGATGACAGACAAGATGACTGTCGATGAGTACTACCGCACCTTTACCTCCATTCTTCGTCTCCTCCCTGACCTAGGATACACCGGCCAGGTGTTGGTCGATCGCTTCTATGGCGGTCTGAGCCATCGCCTTCGGTACGGTATGGGCTACACCAGATTTACCTCCCTTCAGGTAAATAACGGTTAACCCTTAGTATCGTTTCAATTCCTTAAATTCCTTGAATTCTTTGAATCTTTCTCTATTCCTCCTTAAATGAGAATCCCGGCTAATACCTGAGATTTCAGGAGTGTTATCACGCGGCTTCTCGCGTTGAGATCACTTGCCAGTTAAGGGATGAAAGAAACCGCGCTGAAGCGTAAGGCTAACAACAAAAACACCAGCACTGAGGAGCAGAACCAGGGGAAGAGCTGGAAAAAGAAGAAAGGGAATTTCTTTCAGCAATCCCAAAAGAAATCCCAGGGTGAGAGCAGTGCCCATGCTGAGCAGGGCAAACCAGCTGAGCTTCTTCAGCTTGGTTATTCTGCACCGGTGGCAGCAAAGCCACTGAGATCCCACCCACCAAAGGGTAAATTCCTAATCCAATCTGTATTCGTGTAAGTAATGTATCTAGTATATCCACGCACACATGTGCTAACCCTCTAACCTCAGGTTCTAGCTCCGGTGTCGCCAAAACCTTCTCCGATGGCCGCACCTATGTGTGCAGAAAGTGCAACCAGGACCATCCTGGTAAGGACTGTTACGGGAGAGAAATCAAATGCTATAATTGCCAGAAGCTGGGACACACAGCTAACAAGTGCCCAGAGAATGGAAGGCCGAAGGGGACCTTCCAAAGCTACAAGCAGAGAGAGGGCAAGGAGGTGGCATCTGGCGATGCACCGGCCCAGCAGGCACCTCAGGGACAGGGATCCCGGGGCCCTCAGAGGGGCGCACCTCAGAGGCAGCCTGTTCTCCATGTTATTGACCGTGATGGGCCCGGTTCGAAATCCGGCCAAGGTAATCATCTAAACCTTTAATCCTTGAAATAGCATGCCTAGTAGTAGAGTAACTGTATGAGTGAATGCATGAGTAAATAAATGAAGTGTATATTAAGCATGAAATGAAGTAGTTGAAACTAGTACTCACCGTAGATGAAATTTGTAACCATAGGAAGCTTTAGTATCTGTTACCCGATACCGGTAACCTTGAATCAAGAAGAGATCGACATCACCAACCACGACTACACCAACAAACAGTGTCAGGTCATCCGACCAGGTATGATCTTATTAAAGGGATACCTGACACCTGAAGCGCAAATCTCAATCATTCGACGATGCAACGAGCTAGGAACGGGTCAAGGTGGATTTTACACACCCGAATTCCCCGGTGGAGCGAAGATGAAGCTGAAGATGATGTGCTTGGGAAAGGACTGGAATCCTTATACCAAGACATACCAGGAGACACGAACACAAGACGGAGCGACGCCACCGACAATACCACCAGAGTTTCAGACACTCGTCACACAAGCAGTAGAACTTGCACAACAATGCGAACCTGAACCGATCCCCGCACTTGAAGCGGATCTCTGTATCGTCAACTTCTACGAGAAAGAAGGACGACTTGGGTTACACCAAGACAAGGACGAGACAGCGGAATCTCTTGAACAAGGAGTGCCCGTAGTGTCTTGGTCCATTGGCGATGACGCAGTATTCCTGTATAGCGAGCAGAAGCGTGTGGACCTCGCACAGAAACTGGTATGGAGATCAGGAGATGTCCTAATCATGGGTGGAAACTCTAGGTTGCTGTATCACGGGATCAACAAGATCAAGTTGAATACGGCACCGCCGGCAATAATCAATGCCACACACATGAAACCAGGACGCCTGAACCTTACCTTTAGAAAGTATTAAATTCCTAGTATCATGTAATCTATTAGTAACGTGTATTAGAGACACGACATGTATGATGGTTGGTTTATCAATAAAGAGCAGTGTTGATTTAATTCCACTTGTGCCCACCATCAATACTTATCCAATTGTGAATCCAATAGGTTGTGGACTCGGTACCGAAGGTAACCTGAGCATCCTCACCGAAGCACAAGCCGGCAAGAGCGGCACCATCCTAACGGGAACCTTCCCAGTAAATGGCATTGATGCCAATGTGTTATTCGACTCCGGCGCCTCTCACACTTTCGTATCACCATCCTTTGTGAAGGGGTTGAAGCTAGATGCGGATGAGCTACCGAACTTCATGGTTACTCTCCCATCGAAGGAGCGAGTAAAGTGCACCAAGTATTATCAATCAGCCACAATCCAAATCAAAGGCGAATCGTTTCCCATTTCCTTCATCGAATTCAATGGATTGGGATTCGACGTAATCATTGGAATGAATTGGTTGGAGCGGCACAAGGGTAGAATCCTCTGCGCCGAGCATCGTTTGCTGCTCAAGAGTCCTTCTGGGGTTACCGTATCTTACCGCCAGAGACCGAGAGAGCCTTCGACCACACTTATATCTGCCATGGCCATGTACCGGGAACTCAGAAAGGGCCAAGAGGTGTATCTTTGTTATGTACAAGACCTGGAGCGAGATCCAGAGTTCAGTGATGAAGTACCCATTGTATCCGAGTATCCCGATGTATTCCCTAAGGAGCTACCCGGCATGCCACCACCGAGAGCAGTGGAATTTGAGATTGATCTATTGCCAGGTACCGGTCCCATTGCCAGGGCACCGTACCGCATGGCACCAGCGGAGATGACCGAATTGAAAGAGCAGTTAAGAGACCTTCTAGACAAAGGGTTTATACGCCCGAGCGTATCACCCTGGGGAGCACCGGTCCTCTTCGTGAAGAAGAAGGACGGTAGTCTCCGACTATGCATTGACTACCGCGAGCTGAATGCGGTCACAGTCAAAAACAAATACCCACTACCACGTATCGACGACCTATTCGACCAGTTGAAAGGAGCCTCAGTCTTCTCCAAGATCGACCTCCGTTCAGGGTATCATCAGATTGCAATCAAAGAGCAAGACATTGAGAAAACGACATTCCATACCAGATATGGCCACTATGAATTCACAGTGATGCCATTCGGTTTGTCAAACGCACCGGCAAAATTCATGGACCTCATGAATCGACTATTCAGTGAGCAGTTGGACACTTCGGTTGTGGTCTTCATCGACGACATCCTTGTATATTCCAAATCACCAGAGGAACATGAAACCCTTGAGGAAAGTGCTTGAGACACTGCGCGAGAACCAGCTTTATGCGAAGTTCTCCAAATGCGAGTTTTGGCTTGATCAGGTATCATTCCTTGGACATGTCATCTCGAGCGCAGGTATCTCGGTTGACCCTTCTAAGGTAGAAGCTGTACGATCATGGCCTAGACCCAAGACTGTTACCGACATTAGGAGCTTTCTTGGTCTAGCCGGTTACTACCGGAGATTTGTAAGGGACTTCTCGAAAGTCGCTAAGCCCATGACTACACTGATGAAGAAAGATGCACCGTTTGTATGGACACACGAGTGCGAGCTATCATTCCAGAAACTGAAAGACTCATTGACCTCAGCGCCCGTCCTTACTCTTCCAGAGGGCACAAAGGGATTTGAGGTGTACTGTGATGCATCAGGCAAAGGAATGGGATGCGTACTCATGCAGCATGGCAAGGTTGTTGCTTATGCCTCCCGCCAGCTGAAAAAGCATGAGGAGAATTACCCGACTCACGACTTAGAGTTAGGAGCCATTGTCTTCGCCTTGAAGATATGGCGACACTATCTCTATGGGGTAAGCATCACCATCTACTCCGACCATAAGAGCTTACAGTATGTATTCACTCAGAAAGAACTCAACTTGAGACAGAGAAGGTGGATGGAGTTTCTCTCAGACTACGACATCAACCTGCAGTATAAGGAAGGGAAGGCAAACATCGTAGCCGACGCCCTGAGCCGTCGAGCACACTCGCTCCATTCGCTACTCGCTTCTTCTAGCTTGGTTGACGAGGTGCGAGACGCTCAGTTGAGCGACCCTTACCTAACCGAAATCAGACAAAGATCGAGAATGGTACATTTGAGAAGAAAAAGTATGATTTTAAGCTACATGAAGATGGTTTGATTCGGTTGAATGGCAGGCTATGCGTCCCCCGAAGCAATGCTGAGCTAAGGGATCGCATCCTGCGAGAGTCACACTGTTCCACATTGTCAGTCCATCCGGGAGCCTCCAAGATGTACAAGACATGAAGAGGTACTTCTGGTGGTCTGGATGAAGTCAGATGTGACAGAATTCGTATTGAGATGCTTGACATGCCAGAAGGTAAAATTTGAACACCGTAGACCGGGCGGAATGGTACAATCTATGCCAATTCCGGAGTGGAAATTTCATGATATCTCCATGGATTTTGTTGTAGGACTCCCACCTGCTAGGGGAGGACTCAACATGATCTGGGTTGTAGTAGATCGCCTTACCAAGGTTGCCAGATTCGTACCGATGAAGGACACCTGGAAGGTAGTAAAGCTAGCTGAGCTTTTTGATAAGGAGATTATCAGACACCACGGAGTCCCTAAGACTATAGTATCTGACCGCGACACCAGATTTCTTTCGAGATACTGGAAAGCTACAAGGGAAGCGTTGGGTACAGAATTGAAGTTGAGTACCGCCTTCCATCCCCAAACCGACGGTCAGACAGAAAGGACCATCCAGACACTGGAGGACATGCTTCGGGCATGTGCCTTGGACTTTCAGGGGAGTTGGTTAGATAAGCTTCATCTTATCGAGTTCTCGTATAATAATAGTTATCACGCCTCGATTAAGATGTCGCCTTTCCAAGCTCTATACGGTAGACCTTGCCGTACACCCTTGTGTTGGGATGAGTCAAGTGAAGCGGTCATAATAGGACCGGAGTATCTTGAGCAAGTGCAAGCCGAAGTGCAACAAATCCGAGCTAACATGAAGGCAGCCCAAGATAGACAGAAATCCTATGCGGATGTGAGACGACGCGACCTTGAGTTCGCCGTGGGCGACCAAGTGTTCTTGCGAGTTTCACCTATGAAGGGTGTCTTCAGATTTGGTCAGAAGGGCAAGCTAAGCCCAAAGTTTGTAGGGCCGTACACTATCACCGAAAGAGTTGGATCCGTAGCCTACAGGTTAGCACTACCTGAGGACTTGGGGCGTGTCCATGATGTATTTCATGTGTCACAACTCAAGAAGTATATTGCTGATCCTTCTCATGTGTTGGAGCCCGAGCACTTATCCATTGAGCCAAACATGCGATATGCCGAAACCCCAGTGAGAATCCTTGATAGGAAGACCAGAGACACTCGCCATAAGTCTATACGAATGGTGAAGGTCCTATGGTCAAACCATGATGTCGAAGAAGCGACATGGGAGTTGGAAGATGCCATGAAGGCTAAGTACCCACAGCTGTTTATAGACTAGAGAGTCTAGTATTTAGTATACGGGTACGGGTCGTACCCCTTTTAAGGGGGGTAGAGCCCTTTTGCTTTTGCATTGCTTCGGGGTAAGCATTGCTTAGTGTGTAGGTATTGTAACAGATTTTGTATGGCACATGTAGTGCAAGTGAATTCAGTATGGATGTGTATGTATGTGTAATGTGTAATGAATGATGTGTATGTGCAATGTATGGTGTATTGGTGTAATGTGTATTGTGGATGGTAATGGTGTATTGTGTATTGTGGTATGGTATGAATGGAAATGATGTATTGTGTATGTGAATTGTGTATGATGTTGAAATGTGCATGCTTGCAATGTGGAATGAAGTAAACACCTCATAGGTGTAGTAAGACACATTACGACAATTGGTGTGCATAATGAGTAGAATTATAAAACTATTAACCTTGAGCAACTTTGAGGGCAAAGTTTCTTAAGGGGGGTAGATTGAAATACCCCGTAATTAAAAACAGTGATTAATTAGGCTAATAAGTAATTTAGAGGCTTAATTAAGTGTAAATAATCATGAGGGAACAAATCCCGAAGAAAACAGATCCTTAAAATGGATTAAAAGCACTAACGGACCTTAAAGCGCGTTTTTCGAGGTAACCGGGAAAACGTGTCTTTAAGCGGGTCAAATAGACTCGTAACAATCTTGGTCAACTAAATAATCATTAATGAATATTAGTGAAGCTTTAGGACCAATAAAATCAATAAAACGAGAGATTAGTAAAAACTGTCAAAAACGGGAAGTTGTGGGGTAGAAGTATAAATAGCACAAACTTATGTGTCCAATATTGTAAATAAATTTTAAAATCCCCATGGGTGCTGTGTGCTGTCCGATTTTACATACATACACACACACACACTCTACTCTCTTATTAACTAAAGACAAAAACAATTAAAAACACAAAAGTAACCCCCACTCTCTCATCCTCTCTCTCCTACACTCATTCTACTCCCTCTCTCACGTAAAGCTCACCCTCCTCCTCTCTATTTTTCTCCTCTGGACCGATAACAATGGAGGAAATGAAGAAACACTAAAAACCCCCACCTTCTCTCCTTTGTAACTCCCTCAAAACTCTTCCAAAAATTACACCATTGTCTTCCTCTCCTCAAGAGCTACACTTCCCTCTTTCCAAAAATTGAAAAGGAGCACTTTCGATTTTATGGGTATATCCCATTTGGAGTCTCAACACCACCATTAGAAGGCCCTCCTTCTCCTTGTTCTTCTAAGGTAAAAATATTTCGAAAACTCCATCTTTTTCTAGCCTTGTGGGCAAAACGAAATTCATAAACTAAACCCTTGTTGTTCCTCTTGTCCTAGCCGATTTTGGCTTGTTGGTGGAGTTGGAAATATTGTTCTTGAACCACTCCAAACAGCACTTGCACTCTTGGAAGGTAATATAAATTCTAAACCCTAAAATTTACATTAGAACTCAAATAATGGTTAGGGTTAGTTTTAGTATTGAATGGGTGTATGTATGGGTGATGATATTAGATTGTTGAATACCAAAACCGGTAGAGAAGAAGGAAGGAAGGAGAAAGAAGAAGAAGAAAAAATCTAGAAGAAAAACAAGGTAAGAATACTCTTTTGTGTAACTTGGTATATATATGTATGTAACAGTTTTTGGAAGTTTGAAATGAGTAATGGAATGGTAATGTAGTAGTAGTGTAATGTGTAGGAGAATATAAGTATTTTGAAGCCTTAAAAGATGGGTAAAACTTATTGAAAACAATTTAAAAACCGTTACAAACAGATTGGGAATTTAATGTTGAGTGCAGGAATTTTTGTGAGTGTTTTAGCATTAGTATTTGTATATGAGAGCTTGTATATGGTTGATGTGTATAAACAGGTGGGAATGAATGAAAATGTGATTAAAACAATGTGGTGAGAGTATAAAATTATAGGGGAGGTTATGTCAAAACTTATATAGGATTAGAACTGTGAGCCTCGATTTTAAACCCCTATCCTATGTGGATTAAAGCTGATTAGGATCTAATCGGGTTTTAGGTCCACCTATAACCTAAGATTAATAACTATGTCATAAAACAATAATTATTAAACCTAAGCTAGCTCACTGGAACCTATTATGAGTCGCCACCTAATTTTAACCTAGATCAAATTAGGAAAGGAGAGTTCGGGTTCGGGGGCTTGATATTCGACTTTATTAGGGTTCAATTACTTTCATTACCCTTCCTAGGTCGTTTTTCCTCTACTTGGTTTATTTACGGCTTACTACAAAGTCGTTTTTAACCTAAGTGCGCGCTTCTGTTTTTTGTGTTTTTAGCATTTTTTGACAGAAAAGTAAAGTGAAATTGGAAGCTACCTAAACTAGGGTTTCGGAGGCAGAATTAGGTCAAATTTTGCTTACGTCCGTAGCCACGGACCCATGTCCGAGACCACGGACCCCAGTTAACCTAAACTATACAGAAAAGTCGAAAATAAAGAAAAACAAAAATTTGCAGGGTCCGGGGCCTCGGACAGGCTGTCCGAGGGCCCGGACATTATCAGAAAACCTAAATTTTGAATTTTTTTTAAAATCCCGCCGCCGTCCGTGGGTGTCCGTGGTCTCGGACAACGCGTCCGAGGTCCCGGACCATAGGTCCGAGGTCACGGACCACCCACGGACAGGGGTTTTCAGAAGGTTCCCGAGGGTGTTTTGAGCTCAAATTTTATGGGTGTGTAGCCTGAAAGGTTTACAAGTCGTTAGTGATCGAAAGTTTCCAATTTGAATCGAATTAAGCACGAAACTTGGTAAACAAGTTATTGGACAGAAGCTTGAATAAACAACAGCAATACAGAAGCCTACGAAGGTTAGTTTGAGCCCAAATTTCAAGGCAAGTCAGACAATACCGTGGAGAATTAGGGAAGCTGAGTTTCTACCTGTTTTACCTTCGGATTCACAACGTTTCTTCACACCGGGATTCGTCGAGTGCTCCGTTGATGGCAGACCCGAAAGGACTTCGTACCAAGCTTCTAATTGTTGGTTGTTCTTGCTGTTCTTCACGTTTTGGTGGTGTTTTTATGGGGTTTTGATGATTATTGGTGCTTTGGGAATTGGAAAACGTGTTTAGATGATGATTTCGGGGGATTTTCGGTATGATTTGGGTGGCCGGGTGTTGGAAAACGTGAGAGAGAGAGAGGGGGCTGCCTTTTCTGACTCTCTAGGGTTCTTGAGTATGTGAGGTTCTTATTTTATCCAAAAACCTATCCCTTTATATAGACTTTCTTAAAGATAAAGAAAATCTAGTAAAAGTAAGATTTTTCGATATTTTAACTAAGTAACTTCCCAAAGGAATTTTGCTATGAAATTTTAACCACATGTCAAGAATGGATATTATGAATTTTCTGAGGTGGAATCGGATTTTTTAAATGTTGGAATATTTTTAGATTGAATTTCTCGTCAGATTCAGTCAGAAATTGCTAGAAAATTATTGGAAATTTGAAAAATCAAAATTCCAACGCCATTATGCTTAAAATGTCATCCTCTATCATGGGTTAAAATATCAAAGCATTTCGAGCTGATTCGGGCACCCTTTGGAGGAGAGAGAAAGCCTATAGGAGATCTCAAAAGCCTTAAAAATTACGAAAACGCCCCTGACAATGACGAAACTGCTCCTCAGGACCTGGAACACGCCAATCGAGCCGGAATCCCTCATTACCCGATCAAATATCCCTCACGACACCAAAACCTTGCAGACCCTAACCAGGGGGGTCAAAATTTTGGGTATAACAGATTGCCCCCCGTCAACTGGACTTTGTAACGAATGTGAAAAGTCTGGTTGATGCTTGAGTGGTGCCCCAAAATTTTGGACTCCACAGAATCCTCCACGTTGTATGAAAACGGGTTAACGATGCCTAGCTACTCGGAGGCGCTAACTACCTAAGCTACAAAGCATTGTCGAGCTTTCTAAGGCGCTGACTACCTAAGCTACAAAGCATTGTCGAGCTATTCTAAGGCGCTGACTACCTAAAGGTAATAATGAAGTGATGTCAGACTATTCTAAGGTGCCGACTACCTATAAGGATGATACGATGTCAGGCTATTCTAAGGCGTTGACTACCTAAAATGATGATACGCTGTCGAGCTATTCTAAGGTGCTGACTACCTAAAGTGATGAAAATGATGTCAAGCTATTCCAAGGCGTTGACTACCTGAAACGATGATATGCTGTCGAGCTATTCTAAGGCGCTGACTACCTAAAGTGATGAAAATGATGTCAAGCTATTCTAAGGCGTTGACTGCCTAGGATGATGATACGCTGTCGAGCTATTCTAAGGTGCTGACTACCTAAAGTGATGAAAATGATGTCAAGCTATTCTAAGGCGTTGACTGCCTAGGATGATGATACGCTGTCGAGCTATTCTAAGGTGCTGACTACCTAAAGTGATGAAAATGATGTCAAGCTATTCTAAGGCGTTGACTGCCTAGGATGTGAAAATTGGATGCAAATGCAAGAATGCTGAAATGCTGATGATGCAAATGATGCTGATGCTGATGATAATGCCGATGATGTTGATGCTGTGATGCTGATGATGCTGATGATGCTCGGATGCTTCTGGGGGACCGAAACCCGTGCCGATGCTCCTGGCTGGACCCAATGTGGACTTATTGCCATCGCCCCCCAAGCCGGTGTGCAGGGATAACTCCTGGTAAAAACCCTGGGGACTTATTGCCTTTGCCCACCATTCGTTGATCCCAAAAATAAGTTGACATCACAAAGGAGGATTTATTGCCATCACCTCGCCAACTTTCCGTCGCCAGGTCTTGTGACGCGCCTGGGTAATGCAGCTAGGTCTTATGACGAGCCCATATGAATGAGATGAATGCAATGTGTTTGATGAGAGTGGGTAAGCTAAAAGGTAATGCTAGGTCTTACTACGAGCCTAAGGGAATGCAACTAGGTCTTATGACGAGCCTAAAGGGCGTTATAGGTCTTATGACGAGCCTAAAGGTTGGATCTAGGTCTTATGACGAGCCTAAAGGGTAGTTCTAGGTCTTATGACGAGCCTAAGGATGGTTCTAGGTCTTATGACGAGCCTAAGGGAATGCAACTAGGTCTTATGACGAGCCTAAAGGGAGGTTCTAGGTCTTATGACGAGCCTAAAGGTTGGATCTAGGTCTTATGACGAGCCTAAAGGGTAGTTCTAGGTCTTATACGCCTAAAGGGGTTCTAGGTCTTATGACGAGCCTAAAGGGTAGTTCTAGGTCTTATGACGAGCCTAAAGGGTTGGATCTAGTCTTATGACGAGCCTAAGGGAATACACTAGGTCTTACTACGAGCCTAAGGATGGATCTAGGTCTTATGACGAGCCTAAAGGTTGTTCTAAGTGAAAGTGAGTAAAATGTATGATGGGTCTAAATGGATGTAGAAGGATTAGGGTTTATGTCAAATCTGGAGATGGTGGGGCTCATGATGGGCCCATGAATGTTTGAGTGTGAAGATAGGGCTTAGGACGGGCCTGAGGGATTTTGATGTGGAGGTAGGGCTTACGACGGGCCTGAAGGTGTTTGAATGTGGAGATAGGGCCTAGGTCGGGCCTGCGGGTATTTTGATGTGGAGGTAGGGCTTAGGACGGGCCTGAGGTGTTTGATGTGGATGTAGGGCTTAGGACGGGCCTGAGGAAATTTGATGTGGAGGTAGGAGCTTATGCCTGTGGTGGATGGTGGTGCTCAAGCTTTAGGTTTCAATTGGTGTTGTCATGGCAATTGTTGGAACCAACAATTGCCCCCAATATTCTTCCTTAGGACAATCTGAGCTAGAGTTCATGGCAATTGATCGGAACGATCAATTGCCCCCAGTATTTTCTTTGATTAAACGTGCGAACAAGTCTCACCCTCACAGGGTCGAGGCTTATGCTTTGATGTGGTGCTTCTTATCCTACACTCGACGTGTTTTGTGTTTGCACTCGTTTTTCACTTACGGTCATAACTTCTCAACCATTGAATTTGACATTTGTTAGATTTACGTGTTTAACCTGTTACCTTCACTCGATTGGATACACAACTACTAAGTCGGAAGTCTTTTGAGCTTATAACGTGGCCATGGGGTGTGATGAATGACAATAGGATAATGGCGGAATGTTTAGGATATGTGGAGCTTTAAGGGTGACCAAAGCTGCAACTTGCACCGTCTCTCGGACTTATCTTCTTTGCCTTGGAGTCATTTGGCTACTTCATGATGACTTCGCTTGTGAACTTGGGGCTTGGAACTTTTGGATTGTTCCTTGCATCTTCTTTCTTTTTTCCGATTTTGGATTTCTTCGAGGCTTTTCAGGTTCGCCTTTCTTTGAATTTCCTTTCCTTCGGGGTTCTTGTGTTTCCCGGTTTTGAACTTCGAGAGCTGTTTTTAATGTTAGCTCATTTGGATCCTGTGTCACCTTGGGACCATTTGCGGATCGTTTCGTCATGCTGGTAGCGGTTTTGCTTCTTTGTGAGGTTGTAGTTCGGGAGTCGGGCTCCTTGCTTCCTTTGGTCACCGGGTCGGTTATTCATCATTGGTTGGCTTGTTTGTGGAGCTTGTAGTGTTGTAAAAGAGGTCATACATGAAAAGCTCAGTGGGGGTGCCTAGGGTGTAATGTCAGGGTTCACAAGCTTTTTGCTGTGTGGTGCTGTTTCCTAGGTGCTTCGTCATCCCTAATAGTTGTGTATCCGTTCTTTGCTACTTTTCACAGGTTTAAGCGTAAATTTACAAATTATCTCCTTCGGTCTGAGTCATGCCGTTTACCTCACCTTTGAATGTGGCCTCTCTGGAGTCGTGTAAAAGTGACACGCTCTTTCGCTCTTGGTTTCACACGCTCAAGGCACTCTCGCGAAGTGTACACTCAGAGACTTGTTTGCACATTTAAACAAAAGAAATAAACAAACGTTATCGTTCCTTAACTCAGATTGCCCCCAGTATTGATTTGGGGTTTGTGACAAGCCTTTTGAATACCCACGTTATTTGTGGAAAGTGATGGGGTGATCTAGTGGAGCAAATTTTTGGTTTTATGTATTCGGTGAAATGTTAAGAAAGTGGAGTGGTGAGACACATGGGGTGTATATGTTGAAGGTGGTATTTGTACGAGGAGTTGTAGTGAGTATGGACGGAGCGATGAGGTTGCCTTTTTTTGTTTTGATTGGAAAATGCTTTGCATGGAAATTGTGAAAATGGAACCATGTATTATTCAATGTAAAAATAACGTTGGAAACTACAAACTCGGGAGAGCTACCAAGAATAGTAAAGGGGACTAACTACTATGAAAGCCAAAAGGTGACTAATAAAAAGAAATCTACCTAATTGAAAAGCAAAACAGTACTTAAAGACTACAAACTCTAATAAGACTCGGGCATGGATGCCCTGCCTACACCCCCATGTCCTTGAAATTGATGCCCTTGATCGATGAGATCTTGGATTGCGTGTCTCAAAGCCTTGCAAGCATTGGTATCATGGCCGGGTAATTGGTGGTACCAACAGAACTGACTTAGATTCCTTCCTTTTTGAGGGTCCCCAGGTCGGGAGTGAGAGGCTGTAGCATTTTCGTTCCTGGAGCATTGCAAATGTCTGGCTTAATGGTTGGCCAATGTCTGAAAATTCTCTCCGACGGTAGCTCTGTCGGGGTGGTTCAACTGCTCCAATGATCCAACCTGGTTCTCTTTGACCGGCATTCGCCTCATGCTGCCTAGACCTTTTCCGGGTGCAACTTTGGATGCAAGCTGTTGTCTCATTGTCCGGTTCTATCTTCTCAATTGTCGTTCTGAGTTCTGCGGCAATCTCCTCGACATTCCTTGCAATCCTTGGGCTCCACAGGAGCCGATTTTAATGTGGTCGTGAAGAGAGCCAAGAAGCCTACCCACTAGTGCATCCTGAGCTTGACGTCTGGCCTCCAGGGAAAGGGCCTTTGCCTTCATTTCCTTGATTGCTGCGACGTAGTTCGACTCCATGGCATCCCTGACGGCACCATGTCTCTGTTCCATAGCAGCCATCATGGCCTCTAGTTCAGCTCGACCATTCTCTCTTGTATTAGCGGCTCCATGAAAGTCCGCATCCCGAGAGTTGATCCTGTTTCTCAACTCTTCTACGGCTTCCTCCATGGCTTTTAGCCTAAGCGCTATCTCTGCCATTCTATCCTCCGTTGTAACTGGCCTTCCTTTTCCCTCCATGCTTGTGATGACAGTTTACCTGTTTTCAAAATACCATCTGTCAGAAAATAAAAGAGGAACGGACTGAAGTTCTGGGCCGAGAAGGAGACTGTAAGATGGCGTTCTAATTTAGAGCTTGTTTGGGTCAAGTAATTCTGATTAGGCCTAAAAGATGACACCTAAATCTAGAAAATTGGGCCAAAGCCCGAGTTAAAAGCTTTCCTACACCAGAATGGGCCTTGAAACGAAGAGGCCTGATGGAATTTCATGGAATGCTTTAGGTGGATTTATTTTTCATGGGCCTAGAACTAAATTGATAATTCAAGTTGGGCCGGAAGAGAAATCACCTAGGTCTAGGCTTTTGGGCCAAAGCCCAAACGACTCACAAATTAAACTAAACGGGGCCTCTGGGCCGCAAACACATAGTGCTGCCGATTCGGGTTGGGCTAGGTTGACGTAGGAGAAGTTCCTATCAATCTCTAGGCTGGGAAGTGGGCCGATCATACAAGCAGACAAGGCCCACACAAATTCAACATGTCCTCACTTGACGGTTAAATCAATTTAGGTATGGATCGATCCGGAGAGGTGCTTGGGGCTTGGGCCCAGGTCACCACAAAGGAATAGGGCTTGCACGCTATTCTCTTTGGGCTTCCCCACTTTTTTCACATCACTATTAAGTGTGCGTCTACGGTCGGGTCTTTGAATGACCAAACATTGGTCTTGGTAAGGACACTGCCAGGAAAACGCTTGGGGCTAAAGCCCAGGTATTAAGGGGATGTGGTTAGACGACATCCTCCTCTTTTCCCCCGCTTATTCACATCACCTAAAAGGTGTGAGTCCCTGACAGGGGACCCTCAAACGGGTCCCGAGGTGAAATCGGTTTGCGTGGACCCTCGCTCTCATATGATGCAAAGGTGCAAAAATTAAAGTGCGCACGCAAGTAAACAAACAGAGTAAATAAAGCCATAAATAAACATTTTCAAGTTAAGCCCTCTTTCTTAAAATTAAACAGGTTAAAATTAAGAAGTTTGTCCCCAGCGGAGTCGCCAGTCTGTGAGCCTCGATTTTAAACCCTATCCTATGTGGATTAAGTTGATTAGGATCAAATCGGGTTTTAGGTCCACTTATAACCTAAGATTAATAACTATGTCATATAACAATAATTATTAAAACCTAGCTAGCTCACTGGAACCTATTATGAGTCGCCACCTAATTTTAACCTAGATCAAATTAGGAAAGGAGAGTTCGGGTTCGGGGGCTTGATATTCGACTTAATTAGGGTTCAATTACTTTCATTACCCTTCCTAGGTTTTTCCTCTACTTGGTTTATTACGGCTTATTACGAGTCGTTTTAACCTAAGTGCGCGAGCTTCTGTTTTTTTGTGTTTTTTAGCATTTTTTGGCAGAAAATTAAAGTGGAAATTAAAACTACCTAAACTAGGGTTTCGGAGGCAGAATTAGGTCAAATTTTGTTTCCGTCCGTAGCCACAGACCTAATGTCCGAACCACGGACCCCAGTTAACCTATATGAAAATAAAAGTCGAATTAAACGGAAAACAGAAAATTGCAAAGTCCGGGGCCACGGACAGGCTGTCCGTGGGCCCGGACATTATTAGAAACCTAAATTTTTAAAATTTAAAAATCCCGCCGCCGTCCGTGGGGTCCGAGCTTACGGACGTGAGTCCGGGACCCCGGACACGACGTCCGTGGGGTGCGGACAGCCCTCGGACGGCGGCGTTGAGGCTGTTCCCGAAGGTGTTTTGGCTCAAATTTTATGGGTGCGTAGCCTGAAAGATGTACAATACGTTAGTGATTGAAAGTTTCGAATTCGAATTAAGCACGAAACTTAGTAAACAAGTTATTGGACAGAAGCTTGAATAAACAGCAATACAGAAGCTTACGAAGGTTAGTTTGAGCCCAAAGTTCGAGGCAAGACAGATAATACCGTGGAGAATTAGGGAAGCTGAGTTTCTACCTGTTTTACCTTCGGATTCACAACGTTTCTTCACACCGGGATTCGTCGAGTGCTCCGTTGATGATAGACCCGAAAGGACTTCGAACCAAGCTTCTGGTTGTTGGTTGTTCTTGCTGTTCTTCACGTTTTGGTGGTGTTTTTGTGGGGTTTTGATGATTATTGGTGCTTTGGGAATTGGAAAACGTGTTTAGATGATGATTTCAGGGGATTTTCGGTATGATTTAGGTGGCCGGGTGTTGGAAAACGTGAGAGAGAGAGAGAGAGGAGGCTGCCTTTTCTGACTCTCTAGGGTTCTTGAGTATGTGAGCTTCTTTTATCCAAAAACCTATCCCTTTATATAGACTTTCTTAAAGATAAAGAAAATCTAGTAAAAGTAAGATTTTTCGATATTTTAACTAAGTAACTTCCCAAAGGAATTTTGCTATGAAATTTTAACCACATGTCAAGAATGGATATTATGAATTTTCTGAGGTGGAAACGAATTTTTTAAATGCCGGAGCATTTTTAAATTGAATTTCTCGTCAGATTCAGTCAGAAATTGCTAGAAAATTATTGGAAATTTGAAAAATCAAAATTCCAACGCCATTATGCTTAAAATGTCATCCCTATCATGGGTTAAAATATCAAAGCATTTCGAGCTGATTTGGGCACCCTTGGAGGAGAGAGAAAACCTATAGGAGATCTCAAAAGCCTTAAAAATTACGAAAAACGCCCCTGACAATGACGAAACTGCTCTCAGGACCTGGAACACGCCGATCGAGCCGGAATCCCTCATACCCGATTAAATATCCCTCACGACACCAAAACTTGCAGATAAAGGGGGGCTGTTACCATCAAAATTTTGGGTATGACACACAGCCTAATTCATTGGCAAACTAATAAGTATTGAGTAACAACACAGTTATATGTTTCAAAACAACTCCACTTTATTCATTAACACACTCTTTTACAACATTCATTGGCTTATATCATCGCCATGATTAACGCTACAACATCCTTAACATACACTGGTTTATCATATCACATAATTATACAAGGCTTAAACTGTCTAAGGTCAAATTCAAACGTCCGGGTTCATGGTGTGCATTGATCACTGACGGTGCGGTATTCAGTTTGATCTTTCTGATGCCATGGTATAGCATCCTTGACTGCCCACCCATGATTAACACATCTCCCGATTTCAACAGTAGCTTCTTTGCGAGGTCAGCACGCTTCTGTCGCCATACACAAACACTGCGGTATCACCAATGGACCAAGACACCACGGGTACTCCCTTACTTAGAGACTCGGGTGACTCGTCCTTGTCTTGGTGTAAACCTAACCGTCCACCTTTTGGTAGAAGTTCACAATGCATAGATCTGCTTTCACATTGGGATTGAATCTGTTTCAACTTGTTGAGCAATTCCCACGGCGTGGTTAACGACCGCAAGGAACTCCTCAGGTATACTTGGTACCGTTGCTCCATCTTCAGCTCGCACTTCTTGATATGTCTTGGTGTGAGGGTTCCAGTCCTTACCCATGCACATCATCTTCAATTGCATTCTTGATCCGTTCGGGTATTCGGGTGTGTAGAAACTTCCAGGTTTGCTCCAAGTTCGTCGCATCGTCTGATGATATGGATTTGTGCTTCCGGTGTCAGGTATCCATTTAAGAGTACCATACCTGGTGGATGACCTGACATTGCTCCATTGGAAAGTCGGTGATGTTGATGGTGGTTCTTCAGGGTTTGGTGTGGGTGGGATTGGATAACAATATTGAAGGTTCCTTTAAGTTAGAGTACTCTAATTAGGCGTCTTTCACACTATACTTCAATTATTTACTCACATGGTTGTTTACTTAAACTCACTAACATACATGCATGGAATGCGGTATGCAAACACTTATTACATTCAACAGTTTAGGCGGTACCTGGTCTAGAAGAGGGCCCTGGCGCCTCAGACCGGTCCACCACATTCAGGGTGGCCTTGTTGGACCCCGACCCCTTCCCCTTCTGGGCATCTGTGTAGCTCTGATCTAGGGGTGGCTGATTTGCCGTCTTCTGGCCATCGGTGGTCGCAGTGGCCTTACCCTTCCATTACCCCTTGGGCCTGTAGTTCCTACTGTTTGGGTTCTGCCAGCATTCGTAATCGCGGTGACCCATCTTCCTACAGTATCGGCACTGCACATCATTACCCTTGCAGTCCTTGCCGGGGTGGTCTCCGTTGCACCACTTGCAGTAATAGTGGCGCTCCGGTCCAGAGTCCGTGCGAGCTGCTATCACAATACACAATCAATACTTGTTTCACAACTTATCAACATACACTTCAACTTATCACACAGGATTAGGTAATTACCCTTAGGTGGGTAAGAACGTAGGGGCTTGGCCGCATACGCATAGGTGAGCTGCAGAGGCTCCTCAGCAGTGGTGGTCGGGTCTGGCCCTTGCCACCCTGTTGCTGTCCTTTCTGGGACTGGGGGTATGACTTCTTCTTCTTTCCTCCCCACTGCCCTTGCGTGCCTTGGCCCTCGTTCATAGCCTTGCGCTTGAGGGCACTCTCCTCGTCCCTCAGACGGACGGTGATCTCCACAATTGCAGGCATGATAGCACTCCTATATTTAGGGTGTCAGTTATGCCCCGCCAAATAAATCCACAACACACTAAAACATTGTACACACTTATTCACATTACACTGTAGTCCCATTACCTGCAAAGTGGTATATCCAGTAGGCCCCATGCCATAGCGTAGGCGATAGTTCAGTCCGTTGTTGAAACGGTTCACAAGGATCCGGTCTGAGTAACCCAGATCCGGTAGCAGGTGGATAAGTCCGATGAAGGCTGAGTAGTACTCATCTACCGTCATCTTATCCCCTTGCCTCAAACTGTCCAGCTCCAGGCGCTTGGCCTCTTGCACATGTATTGGGTAGTACTTGGCTCGCAGTAGAGCCGTATACTCCCTCCACTTAAAAGTCGGGTCAGCCACCCTGCCCTCTCTTACTAGCTTCCACCAGCTTTGTGCCGAACCCTTCAAGTAATAGGCAGCAAGTCGAACCTTGACCTGCTCAGGTACTGCTAAGGTTTCGAAGGCGGTCTCCATTTCGGAGATGTACGCCTCCAGCTTACGGGGATCGGTCTCCCCACTGAATGAGGGTGGCCTCAAATCAGCCAACGCCTTGACCCAGTTGGTCTCTCGTGGCGGTGGCGGTGGTGGTAGTTGAACTCCGGGCGTTTGCCCCTGCTGAATCGCAGCTACAAGTTGGGTACCATTTGGGCTACGGCGGCTGCTACTGCCTCAGCCATAACCTGAGCCGTAGTGTTCTCGCCTGGTCACCCGTATCACCAGTACCGCTTCCGCGGCTTCTACTCGCGGTCTACTGACATTTGAATTCACATGAACATTCATTAGCAATATGCTTGCACACTTATCGGTCCAACGGTTGTAACGCTTCCCGACAATAAGGTATCTCCACACTTAGTTAGTGGTTAACCTTTCCATAATGTTCTCTTAGGTAACTGTAGTTAGGTTTCCTAACTCGGTATATCCCTAAGCTCGGTATTCTAGTCATCAGAGCGATACTTCGCTCTGATACCACTTTTGTAACACCCTACTACGCACATACATACTTGAATCACAGCGGAATTTAAACAACTAAACAGTAACTAAACGAATGGTGCTACAACGCCGTCAACCACCCACGTGGTTAACAAGGCTGAATAAATACAAGTGTACCGGTCTGATGATCAGACTCCCGAGCATAGATCTAATAACCATATATATACATTAACAAAATACCGAGTGTTTACATACATCCTTCATTGTAAAACATCACTGTTAACCATCACTGTAAACCGTCATAACCAATATATATCACGCCACGGGAGCACAGGCGCATCCCGGGCCAACATCCAAAAGTACCCAAAAGTAAACTGCATCCTAGGATTTAGAGCCACTCCGCTTCTTCGATCCTCATCCTGTAGTAAAAGAAATATGGATCCCCCGAGGGGGTCAGCAACCCTTGGCTGGTATGGTAAACGCGCAGCCCATCGGCTACCGGGATGCGCGCAAACTAATTGTCATGATGACATGGCATTCATTTTAAAACACACAACTTATACGTATATATCATATAACATGGGTATTGTACAACAACATCACACACATCACACAAGAACAATTCCTTTTAGGAAGAGAACCAACACAGTTAGTCCCCATTGAGAGCCTAGAGAATGTTGCCATGCTCATGCTAAGCTCGTTACATAACTCGTTACCGTCCTGTTAGATTGAACGGATAACTTAACACAAGGTGCCTCGGATATAGTGATCCAAGCCCACCGAAATAACACATAGTATGCCCTGTGGCCCGACGTGAGTCAGTAAAATAGCCTTGGTTAAGCTAAAGGGAAGGTTGGAAACCAAATTGGAAAACAACCATAAATACAAAGAGAATCGAACCGGTTATGACATCGACTCCCATACTCACACGCGTGGCCGGAACAGACCGGACTCCTCACTTCCCCCGTTAGCACTTGTTAGCAGTTCATCATTGAACTCAATACATAATTCACAACAGTAGGTCAAGTCTTGTTAGACACACACAAGGGAAGAGAGAGTCATGCTTAACAACATAATAATATTTAACAACTGTAAACTCTTTACATGGTTTATTCTTACAAAGTCATAAACACACAGAAAAACATACAACACACAAGCCGGTGTAAACCGGTAGACAACAGACTGCAAGAAAACCATACCTTGGTCCTTGCCTCGATTGATTCCCTCCGTAGGTCACTCCTATACATGGTTAATAACGCCCGTTAATTATTTATTTAACTTCAAACTTACTAAGTATTTAACATGATTGTATGACATGTTTTTAATGTCTAACTTACCCTAGGTTACCTTCATTATACCCCCTAGGGTTAACTACATAAGTCACATTCTTTTCTGTTTTTTTTTACAAGTTTTTGGTCCAACCGCCTTACCGACCGAACTTACCCAAGTTCGGTCGATTCCCGAACACATTTCCATCAAAAGTTTCTACTCCGACCGACCTTGTAAGTTCGGTCGCATGTTCGGTCCATTCCCGAGAGTTTCTTCCCTTTGAAAATTCAGCCCGACCGAACTTGCCAAGTCCGGTCCCATGTTCGGTCGATTCCAGAAGCTTAATCCGTACACAAAATACAAGCCCGACCAACCTTGCAAGTCCGGTCCCCAAGGTCGGTCCATTCCAGAAGCCAATTCTCGCAGGGTAAACTGGGCTCGACCGAACTTGCAAGTTCGGTCACAAGTTCGGTCTGCCCCAGACCCTTGTTTTCCTTTTCTCATTCAACTCCAAACTTCACCCCATATATTCTAGTACACCCTAACCTCATTTGGGCACTTCAAACACACCTTAAGACATCCTTAAACACTCATAAAACTCATTTTCTAATTCCTTAAGCCTTTACTCATTTCTTCCCAAAATTCCTAACACTTATGCTATTTCCTCCTTAGTTTTTCAAGTGGTGTTTCATACCTAAAATAATACTATCCCAAAATGCTTTCTCCTCATTTTACCAAAGTTTGCCTAAGTCCTTACCTAAGTCCAAAATGACTTTGGTACATACTAAAACCTCAAGATCATGCCTAAGTCCTTATTACACTCTAGAACACTTCCTAGTTCATCAAAATTCCTTTAAAACATCTTGAACTCCTTATGCACTTCCTAAATTTCGACATAGGTTCCCCTAGCATTTTGTTACACCAAAGCACATTGTTTTCACCATTAAACACCCAAGAACACCTAAATTCACCAAGAACACTCCCACACACAAAGTTTCACCAAATTTACACTACATCACAATATAGTGCATAATTTTAAATTGCATGGCACTTAGGCCCTTAAAATGCATGGCTCTTAGGCCCTTAAAGTGCATAATCCTTAAACGCTGAATTTCCACAATATATATGCCTTTAACCTGCGAATACATACAACAACACATATGTCCTTTTACTAGTCTCCTTGAGAACATTTCACTAGGTCATTTACCATTTGCTCTTAGGTAGTTTTAACAAGCATTATAAGCTCATTTCTCCTAAGGCATTAAAACAACATTAGGTTAGTATATTTACCTCTTTTCCAACCACTTCTTTCTTGTTTCCTTATAAAACCGGTAAGGTATTTGATTCCTTGTCAAGTTCTAAACAATACAAACATCATAATGAGTATTCAAGCTTTAAGCTTCATCTCATTGTAAACCCTAATTTTACATTGTTTCAAAAACATTAATGTAGTTGTTTTACCTTAGTCTTTGAAGAGAGTTTGAATATCTATGAAGAGAGGACTCCACCTAGTCCTTGAAAGGTTGGAATGAAGCTAAAACAAAGCCATATAAAGAGCACCTTCAATGGGTATTTTCGGTCACAACAAAAACATGAAGGAAATGAAGTTTTATTTGAGATTCCTTACCTAGAAGCAAAGGAGAGTAATAATATGTAGAAATACAAGCTCAAGCTCCTTCAATGGTGGAAATCCATGGCACCGAAATGGTGGTCTTGGAATTTTAAGAAGGTAGAAATGAAGAGCTTGAGGAGGGGAGGAAGATGGTGGTCTTAGAATTTGATTTGGTTAAGTGAGCTATGAATTATTGATGGTCAAAGGTGGTGAAATGGTGGTGGTGCTGTAGTACCGTGAGAGAATGAAGAAGAGAGGTTGAAGAAGGAGTTTGGAACCGTGTGAAATGAGAAAGAAATGAGAAGGTAAGTTGCTTTTGAAGATATTTGTTAATAAAGTAAAGTAAATAGTACTTAACTTGTCATCTTTATTTAATAATGAGCTAACAAGAGTGGTGAGTCACCACCCTTAAAAACCGGCCCCCAATAGTAATATGAGGGTATTTTAGTCTTTGTTGTACATTTAATTACTTAATACAACATATGTTACAAAATAGCTTATTAAAATCACTATTCATGAAAACAAGGCACATAGAAGTGAAAATTTTGATTTCCTATTGATATAGACATCCAAATGTGATATTATATAGTACACATATATATTTAAGAGTAATGATGGACATCTAGCCACTCAAAACTCATTTACAAGACAATTTTTCAAAAATGTGCTTTAAGACTCCTTAAAGCACATTTTGTGTTTTAACTTGTTTTCAAGCTTGGTTTTCTTTGGCAATTGGTTTAATATGTTCATTAGTATATAAATGAGGTCTTGGTAAGTTCATTAGGTCCTAACCAAGCTCAACCCAAGCTTAGAGCACATTTTGGCTCTTATTGACCTTAAAGCACATTTTGTGTTTTCTTTTGTTTAAATTTGTTTACTAATGTTTCTAAGACTCTTTTTAGTCTTGATATACCATATTTAGGTGTTTAAACAACATAACTAGGTTTGGGGTATTTCATATTGCAAGGGAATTAGTTGATCACTCATTCTCTTTGTGCAAATTCTACTGGAGGAGGAAAAGCCCAAGAGTAGGATGGGTTAGACAAATCTTAGTGGTCTTTGATGTTTTCATCTATGATTTAGGGTTAGCATAAAAGATTTCGAATTAACCCATCTTCCACCATTACCTTGTTCATTTCATGGTATGACATATGCTCGTTTTGTTAATAGGCGATGAGTTTCTTGTAATCAATTTCGAAGCAAGAGAGTGGTTTTTACAATTGAATTTGTCAGGTGCACTGTCGGGTCTCCTGTGTCCGGCACATTCAACGTCTTTGAATATGCCGTGCATCTGGTGTCCGGCAGGATGTCCGGCGCCTTCTAGTTGTTTGGTTAAGTTCGAGTTTTGAGGTTCATTGCGTGATCATATTATTGCTTGGTTGATGAAATCCCAAATCTAGGACAAATTATTATTTAGTTAGGATTTTAGTTAAATAATTGTCACTTACATTTCCCCCCTTTGTTATAGAATAGGTTATTACCGGGATTAAGACTAATTTTCTATAAGTACCTTGGGTACGATACTCTCGGTCGTAATATATTTACACTATACTCCGACCGGGTTTTACTTTGCTACCCGTAGTAGAGTTGTAGGTTTAGTTATTTATTTTATTCTTTTTATATATAGTTTTATCCCTACAATTATCCGTCTAGCAGTACTTAAAAAAACTGTCAAAACTTAGTGGGAAATTGATGTAGTGTGCAGGAGTTTCTAGGAGTGTTTAGTGTTTGATATTTGGGTATGAGAGCCATGTATATTTATGTTATTGAAAACAGGTGAAGTGGGTAGTGTTTGTGAGATAAAACATGTGGTGAGAATGTAAGAATTTAGGGGAGGTTATGTCAAAATTTACCTAGAACTAGAAGACTTATGAGCTAGAAAACTAGGTAAAAGTATGTCCTTGTAACAGTTTTGATTTGAGCTAGTTAACAGGTAGTTTAGGAGAGATAGCTAATGCATTGCAAGCTTTAGGAATGACATTAGTAGAGGGAGCTAAAGATGGAGAAAATGGGAGTTAAAATCTGTAGCATAATACAACTAAAGGAAGAAAATATAAGTGCTGAAATGAGAACTTAGAAAATATGTGAGTGAATTATTATAAAAGGTGTAGTAGGTTAGTAATGGAATTAAACATGTCTAGGTGACTAATTAGGTGCTTAAATATGTGGGATTAAGTATAGGAACAATGGGGAATTAATTAGGCAAAGATAGCATTGTAACAGATTTGGAAAACTGTAAAACTGATAGCAGGGTCCGGGACTTAAGTCTAGGACTAAGTCCCAGACCAGTAGAGTAAAACGGCCGAGAGTTGAAGTAAGGTGGTGGTCCGGGACTTTAAGTCCCATACAAGGACCAGGACCACCCTACAAGAACATACCGAAAGTTGCTAGAAGTTATGGTCCGGGAATTACCTTATGTAAGAAGACCCGGACCACTTGAAAATTTAATTCGAGACTGGACACACCTACTGGTCCGGGACTTGACCCCTGTACAAGGACCCAGACCAGGCACCAAAATGACCCGAGAGTTAGACCACATGTTGGTCCGGGACTTAAGACTCGGACAAGGTCCCGGACCAACACAAAACTGTAAAATTAAGCTTATTAAATGGGTATTAAGGTAAGGAAGTGAATGGTAATGATAGTATAAGATAATTAGGACTTAATTAAGGATGTTTAAAGGTCATTAAGAGTATAAACAAGTTTTAAAAGTAATGAAGAGTAAGTGAACCATATGTAAGTATAAGAGTTGTAAAGGTATAGTAAGTATGAGTTAGGAAACGTGAGAGTAATCGAGTTTAGTTAATGGTAGTTAAATTGATCGCTCGATTGTATATATGTCATAGGACTTGGATTGTGAACACTGGAGGAAAGTTGGGATACAAGTACAACGGTGAACGGTATGAATTCCTCATGCCCCGTATGCTACCTTGGTTACTCTGATTTGTGTGTTGTGTGCTAACTGATCACCAAATAAGATAAATGCACGAATCGGAGTTATTATGCTTACTTGTGAATATGTAGTGTTGTATCTTGTTGGATGTTGCCTTTAAATCATAGTTTGTATAATTCATGAAATGTATGGATGAATATGGGTGTGTGTGTATGATATATTGTACTGTGGCCGAATGTTTGTGATTGGACTTCTAACTGATTCCTAACAAGCTAACCAATCTAACTTAAATTGGTAATTAAATTGGAATGAGTAGAAGTCTGATATAGTTTCGGCCACGCGTGAGGAGGCGGAGTCATAAGAGGTTGGCTCCAATTCCTGACTCTTAAACTGGTCCACGGCCCAAACCCCTTAAATGGGTAGCATCCTGGATTGGTGAGTGAAGAGGGGAAAATATGTCCAGGAGCCCCAAAGAAAGAGCAATAGCCCAGTAAGGCCAGAGCAACGACCGGGCATCCCTGACTAAGCCCAGACAGGCCGCAAGCAGGACCGGTCGCCAAGAGTCCTAGCACAAAGCGTAAGGAGCGACCGATTGCCAATGTCTAGCCACCAAAAGCATCGCTACGACCGGTCGATTATGACCGGACGCCTGGAATGTAAGATGTAGTATAAGGAGCGACCGGTCGCCTGTGACCGGTCACCAAGTATAGCACGAATAGCGACCGGTCGTTTGTGACCGGTCGATAGGTGAATAAAGCAAATACGGGTAGCGACCGAAAGTAGGGAAGTTAGGATAAGATATTTATCAGATATTTTGTAGGTCTACCAAGATATTTCTGTGCCAGCCTGGCACAATGTGATAAGCCAGAAGGCCTGTGAGAAACACTATAAATAGGGGGTCACCCCTCAATGAAAGGCACGCGAACAATACCTGAGAATTCCCACTGTTGCTTTGATTTTACGAACCTCTCTCCCTTTATACTCCCCTTATCCGGTAACAAGGTAACTCGGTAGAACTCGGCAATAGATTAGAATTCCAACTAGTGAATTACGTGAAAGGACTGTTCGAGAGTTTAGGGATTTATACCATTTCATTTGGCGCCGTCTGTGGGAACCGAACAGCTCAGATCTAGCAACCACGAGCCCACCGATGAGAGTAATAACTTTGGAAAACATATGAAGTCGACACATCTAAGAACGAAACTGTGTTTTTGCAGGTTAGGTACGAAAATGGCACCCAGGACAAGGAAAAATCTGCAAACCAACGACGGAAGTACTGGACCCGAGGCAACCCACGACTCCATTTCCAAAAAAGACTTGGAGAACATGCTGACGAGCCTCACCAGATCCATCGACGAAAAAATCGTGGAAGGAAACGAGCTCCTGCAACAGGAATTGATGCAGGGACGAGGAATTCCAGCGAAAGTGGGAGGAGATGTCAGAGGCGATAGATCTCCTGAAGGGCCGGGATGTGGCCGGAAGCAATGACGGGAAAAGAGGCACCCGAGGGGAGGCCTTAATCACTATCGAGGAGGAAGAAGATGACGCCATCGACATGAGCCTATACCCCTTCTCCGAAAAGATCCGCAGAGCTAAACTCCCGCCCCACTTCGTCGCCCCAGCGGTGGAGAAGTACGACGGTACTGGGGACCCTGCTCAGCACATTAAGAAGTTCATGTTCGCCATGAACACCCAGGGGATTAGCTCCCTCGCTTTGTGCAATTTATTCCCTGGAACACTCTCCAAGGGCCTTGAGCTGGATCTCGTCTAGACCACCCCAGTCAATCTCCAGTTTCAAACAACTAACCGAGGAATTCCAGCAATACTTTGCGGCCAGTAAAAAGGTAAAAAGGGAGACAATAGAGCTCATGGATGTGAAACAAGCAAAGGGGAGACTGTGAAAGAGTACAGCGAGCGATTCCACAAACAGGTGGCTGAAATTGATGACATCGACGAGAAGATACTGATCAAGGCCTTTGGTAATGGCCTGGCCCACCCCCGCCTCGCTGGAAAAATAGCCACCAAGGCGCCAAAATCGCACGGTGAGCTGGCCGAGATGATCCACGACTTCCTCAAATCAGAAGTGGCGGAGAATAAGGCCAAGAGCTCCTCAACAGCTTTAGAGCTCCCGCCCGGGTGAGAAGAAGGGAAGCCAGACAGGAGGGGTGGTTACGACCGGAGGGTCGCACCAAGGGGGAAGCCGGTACAAGCCTTATTCCAAGACCCCGGCCCCCCAGGGACAGCAGGCCTCGAGCTCCAGAACCTTCCCAACGGTACTGATAGACCCAGGGAAGTATGCCGCTGCCGTAAGAGAGGGACTCCTGCCCCCACCGAGAAAGCCCAACCCGGGAGAGGTGCCGGTGGCCTTCTGTGAGTATCATGGGCACCGCAGCCACAGGACCATCAATTGCGCAAACCTCGCCAAGGAGCTAAGGCTGATCGAGGAGAACAAGAAGAAAGGAAGCAGAGCCCAACAGGCAGCACTATGGTGGCCAGACCTCCCGGCCTAAGCCAGAAGAAGAAGTCCACCCAGAGTTGGACCACAGCAAGTCCTTCGGGGTAATCACAGGTCTGTAGATTGCATAGGGTAATCCTCTAGGAAAGGGGGCGAAGTCCCCCTTTAGAAAGAAAGAATCATCTCTGTATCCCGGGAGGCCAGGCTTGCTACTACTTTATTAAAGCTTTTTTACCATATAAGTGAACGCGTATCCCGATAAAGCTTCATGTATTTCGAAACTTACAAATAAACAATGCTAACAAAACAAAGATAAAGAAACTAATAAAACTTTCCTTGAGAACGTTCACAGGATTATTCTCAGAAGTAGGGCCCCTGACCCCCAACGAAAGGAAAAGACACGTCCACGAGGTTCACCGGGAACTCCCGGACAAGAAGGACGCGAAACACCAAAAGCTTCCTCCCATCTACTTCACTGAGGATGACGAAGACGGAGTCCTGTACCCGCACAACGACCCGCTGGTCATAAGGGCTCAGGTAAACGACCGCATGATGGAAGGAATCCTGGTCGACGGAGCGGGTGCTAATGTCATTTCTGCTGAGGCAGTAAAGAAACTCGAGATACTGGAAGATAGGATCAAGCCCTATTCAGCTGTACTGGGTGGTTTCGTAGGAGGGATCTCGGCTAAGTCTACAGGGAGCATCGACTTCACCATCACCCTGGGGCAAGGGGATGAGAGGCGCACGGAAGAACTGACGGCCTTCATCCTTTGGGCTCTCTGGGTACAATATGTACCTCGGGCGACCAGGAATAAATGCCTTCAGAGCCATTTGTAGCACCCACCATCTAAAAATGAAGTACCTGACCCGGTCAGGGAAGCTCGTTACGGTGAGAGGGAGCCAGAAAGTCGCGGGTATGTGAGGTACGGATCATGGAAAATCTACCAGGGAACGAGACCGTCAAAACCGCGGGGTCCGAGAAGGAATTCAAGGGAAAGCTCCCCCTCCCCGACGAAACAACGGGGCGGTACGAGGCACCCGCTGATCCCCCCAAAGAGGTACCTCTACGAACTGACCCCAGCAAATTCTTTAAAATTGGAAATGCCTTTGACAGCGAAGAACAAGTCCATCTAACAAGATTCCTGGAAAAAAGAAGGGCCACATTCGCCTGGAGCACAGAGGAGATGCCCGGAATAAGCCCAGACGTTATCCAGCATAACCTCAACGTAGACCCAGCGCACCCGTCAATCCGCCAAAGAAGAAGGGTGGTCGGAGCAGAGAGGGACCAGGCCGCTCGAGAAGAAGTCCAAAAACTCCTGCAGGGGGTTTTATCAGAGAAGTGTCTTACCCCAAATGGCTGGCGAACGTGGTTATGGTAAAGAAGTCTAACGGGAAGTGGAGAATGTGTGTGGATTTCACCGACCTAAACAAAGCATGCCCCAAAGATTTTTACCCGTTGCCATCGATAGACAGACTGGTTGTCGTCGGCCCAGAGCTCCGTCTTGAGCTTCCTGGACGCATTCTCCGGGTATAACCAGATAAAGATGAATGAGAAGGACTCTGAGAAAACTTCTTTCGTCACCTCAGCAGGAATCTTCTGCTACAAAGTGATGCCATTCGGATTAAAAAATGCCGGCGCGACTTTCCAACGAATGATAGACAAAGTGTTCCGGGAACAACTCTCGAGAAATGTGGAAGCCTATGTGGATGACATAGTCGTGAGAAGTCCGTCCAAGAACAGCACATGAAAGACTTGGAAGAGACATTCACCACGCTCGACAAATTCCAGATCAAGCTAAACCCGGAAAAATGCGTATTCGGAGTCACCAAAGGAAAATTCCTTGGTTTATCGTTGGGCAACGAGGGATAGAGGTGGATCCAGAAAAGACCCAGGCGATTCTTGACCTCAGCCCTCCCCGAAGCATCAAAGATGTCCAAGCTCTCAACGGAAGGCTCACGGCCCTAAGCAGGTTCTGTTCAAAGTTGCAGGAAAAGGCAATCCCGTTCTTCAACATATTAAGGAAGAACAGCAAGTTCCAGTGGGGCCAGGAATGCAAAGAAGCCTTCGAGAGGATCAAAGAAATGCTGAGAGTTACCCAAGCTGGGAGTCCCAGCGCCCGGTCAGGACCTCTACCTCTACCTGTCCGCATCAGCATGGGCGGTGGCAGCGGTCCTAATCATGGAGCACGAAAAAAAGGAGATTCCCGTCTACTACACAGGGAAGATCCTGACCCCCGTAGAGAGACGCTACACCAACATTGAAAAGGTCTTTCTTGCCCTGGTGGTGGCATCCCGGAAGCTGCGTCCATACTTCCAATCGCACCGAATCCTTGTAAGGACTAACTGGCCGCTGAAGCAAATAACGAATAATCCGAATGCGTCGGGACGCATGGTAAGCTGGGCAGTCGAACTCACCCAATATGAAATCCACTTCCTACCGCGAACGGCGATCAAAGCTCAGGCCCTAGCGGACTTCATAACAGAGACCAGCTTCGACCAAGAAGAAGGAAAGCCACCCACCCCCTTCATCATCCAGGTAGACGGCGCTCGGTGCAAGACAGGAGCGGGGGCAGGGATTGTAGTCCAAACTCCCGATGGACGAGACATCAACTACGCCTTCCGGTTGGAGTTCGAAGTAACCAACAACGAGGCTGAATACGAGGCTCTCATTCAAGGCCTGGAGGTTGCCATTGCCCTAGGCGCAACGGACCTGGAAATATACTCAGACTCCTTACTGGTCACCCGGCAGCATGACAACATATATGAGGTAAAGGAGGAAAAACTCTGGAAGTACTTACTCAGGGTCCAAGAGCTAAAAACAAGCTTCTCGAGATGCGAGCTGAAGCACCTTCCCCGGGCAAAAAACACCGAAGCGGACGCGCTAGCAAAGTTAGCAAGTATGGCCGAAAGGATACCAGGTAGGGTGTGGTTGGAAACCAAGACCAGTCCCAGCGTAGACGAAACCCAGGTCCTGGCAACTGAGCCCCTCGTCCGAAGAATCCTGGATGACTCCGATCGTGGAGTACATCCTTGAAGAAAAGTTGCCACCAGGAGACAAAGAGGCTAGGAATGTAAAGCGGCGGGCAGCGTCGTTTTTCCTCGAAGGGGGACGCCTCTACAAAAGATCATTCGCGAGACCCGCCCTCAGATGCGTCACGAACGAAGAGGGAAGTGAACTCATAAAGGAGGTGCACGAAGGGGTATGCGGAAACCACCAAGGAGAAAGAGCCACGGCCCACAAAATCATGAGGCTCGGTTACTACTGGCCAAGAATGCAGGACCACTGCAAGGAATACATTCGGAGGTGCGCCAGATGCCAGGAGCACGGCAGCAAGATACACACCCCCCGGCCATGCAAAAAGCCATACTATCCCCGATACCGTTCGCGATGTGGGGGCTGGATATCATTGGCCCCTTCCCGGAAGCATCTCCCGGAGATTCAAGTTCATGTACGTGGCCATTGATTACTTCACAAAATGGGTTGAAGCAATGCCTACCGTGTCCATCACAGCCAAGAGGTCGCAAGAATTCATATGGAAGCACATTGTGTGCAGATTCGGATTACCGAAGATCATAATAACCGACAATGGGACACAGTTCAATTGCGACAGTTTCCGGGAGTTTTGCGAGCAGTGGAAGATAGAGATAAGATTCGCATCGGTGGCGCACCCCCAGGCCAATGGGCAGGTGAGAACGCAAATGGGCAAATCATAAAAGCTCTTAAAAGAAGGTTAGGAAGCAAAAAGGGAGGTTGGGCCGAACTACTACACCAAGTCCTATGGTCCTACCGAACGACGGAAAAGGGACCAACCGGAGAAACACCCTTCAGATTGACCTACGGCTTAGAGGCAGTTGTCCCTGCTGAAATCATGATCCCATCAATCCGCTGGGAGTCCTATGACGACAGCTCAACGATGAAGGAATAAAAGATTGCCTGGACCTACTCGAAGAAGAGAGAGCCGTAGCGGCCGCCCGGATGGCAGAAGACAAAAGGAAGGTAGAAAAGTACTTCAATCGCAAGGTCAGGGAACGAAGCTTTGTCCCTGGCGAGCTGGTCCTAAGAGAGGTCAAGCAGCCCAAAAAACTCGACCCCCAGTGGGAAGGTCCTTACGTTATCCATCAGAAGGTTGGGCGAGCTTCATATCATCTAAAGAATAGCGAGGGATACGAATTGCCCCATTCCTGGCACGCAGAATGCCTCAAGAAATTTTATGTGTAAAATCGATGTAATGCTTTGACAAACATCAATAAAGGGAATTATTTTTGGAAAAACGCGCATCAAAAGAAACACCCGGGCCAAGGCCAACAGGATGTAATGCCCTGAAAAAGAAACACCCGGGCCAAGGCCAACAGGATGTAATGCCCTGAAAAAGAAATACCCGGGCCAAGGCCAACAGGATGTAATGCCCTGAAAAAGAAACACCCGGGCCATGCCCTACAGGATGCAATGCCCTGAAAACCTTGTTATGAGTTGTCGCACTCAAGCAAGAACAAAAATGAAAAACCCATCTCCGAAAACCCCGGGAGCTCTGGTCGCCTGTAATGGGTGAATCATTAGGTGTGGGACGCCACACCGTACCCTGGTCGGATCCCCCCTCAACTCTTCCTCCATTACACGAGGAAAAGGAAAGGGAAAGGGGAACGACCGCGAGTACCATCACTTGGCTCCCAAAGCAAGGAAGAAGAACAAACGAGAAATGCCCGGTCACTGGTTGCGACCGGGCAAGAGCAGGAACGACCGGTCGTAAAAAACGACCAAGTCGCATCCTTAAAACACAAACGGAACGACCGGTCGAGTAGGTGCGACCGGTCGTACCGCAAATAAAGACAAGTGACTAAGGGAAAGAAATCGATGGCACATGCAAAACAAAAGCGACCGGTCTGAAAGAACGACCGGTCAAAACAAAATGGCATTAATTGGAAACGAAACAAAAACTAACAAATGATTCCATTAACTATTGAAGGCACGTGTACATCAAGACTAAAAGAGGGGAAAGAAAACTAAAACTAATCTAAGTTTTGCTGGCCTATCTAAGTCTCTTTTACAGCATCGAGATTCGTGGCAGAACCCCTTGGACACTCTCCGAAGACTCGGACCTCCCGGCAGAGGACCGGAGGCCTACGCCACCCTGATGCGCGTGCCCGGGAGGAAGAAAAGACGCCTGGCCAGGAACAAAGCATGTCTCCCAGGAAGGCGCCCGAACTTCTCAAGCACCTATAAAAGGAGGTCTTCTGCGCAACCTCCTTAAAAGACAGCTCCCGGTAAAGGCCGTCATCCATGACTTCCCCTGCCCGTAAAAAACCTCGAGACAATTTGGCGGCACGACTTGACCATCCTCCGCATTGGGAGGTGAAGGATTCCTTAGATGGGCAAACTTCGTGCTCTGCTGCTGCAGGTCCTCGCACCTTCCGAGATAAGCTCGAGACCGGCCACCTGCTGCTCTAAGGTGTGGGCATAAGCCCGGTACCGATCGCGGTTGGCATTCACGGCAATCAGCTCTTCTTCGAGGTCATCAATCCGCAGGTTCCTCTCTAGCCCCTCGACGGGATTCCGGCGAGCCTAAGTAAAGGGAAAGGAGGAGAAAAACTTTTATTAAAGAAGCAGGAAAAGCAACATAGGATGATTGGGAAAGTAAAGAATTACCTCTCGTGGCAGCTCGGAGTTCTCTAGCCGCAGCCTAGCAGACTCCTCCTCCAACATCCTTACTTTCTCTCGGAAGAAAGCCGTTGCTCTATGGAGGCGCGAGCTCACCAGACAACTTGTGGAGCTCGGCGGATAACTTCTCCTTCTCGGAGGCCAGGACCTCGCCCGCCCGGGCCACCTCCACCGTCTTCGCCTCGGAAGATGACAACTCCCTTTTCAGGAGAGCATTCGCCTCGGAGGCAGAGTGAAGCTCTTGGGAAAATTTGGCTTATCTCAGCAAGCAAACGCCTTCTCCTGCGCCAAAGTGGCCTTCTCGGCACGAAGTTTCTCGACCTCTTGATCGTGGGAAGCCCGGGCCTGCTCCACCAAGGACTCCAAGTCAGAAAAGGCATGCAACCGGGCGTCAGCAAACTCACTTCGTACCTTTTTAAGAGACGCGGCTTCTGTCTCCAGCGACCGGACCTGACCCTTGAGGGAGAAATTCTCCTACGCAGCATCTTCAACTGCTCCTCGTACTCATCGCTCTGCTTGGTGCACGCGGTGAGCGTGTCGCCCAGCTCCTTCTTTATAGTCGTGGTCTGCTCATGC